>CM067520.1:22234103-22496603 GCA_034509495.1 Acestrorhynchus altus
CTCCCTTTATCTCTATCTCTCTCTCTCTCTCTCCCTCATTTATAATCCAATCACCGACTCACACTTCCCTCTATCTCTCCTTCATCATTATGATCTCCACAGCGGAGGGATCTGCAGGGAAACATCTCGAATCCTGACCATGTTCCAAAGTCACGTTGTTCTGGTTCGGTGAACGTCAAAGGAGCGGGTCGTTATGGAACATCTTGTGTGTTGTATTCTGTTATGTTCTAAGGACAAATTAAAAATTGTGAAAAGTGCACAATACTCAGTGTCCATTCACTGTCCACTCTATTAGACCCTCCTACCTCGTTGCTCCACTGAGGGGGTTAGACACTCCAGCAACACTGCTGTCTGATCCACTCATACCAGCACAACACACACTTACACACCACCACCCTGTCAGACTCACTGCAGTGCTGAGAATGACCACCACCCACATAAGAGCTGCTCTGTGGTGGTCCTGACCAGTGAAGGTCAGGGTGAAGGGAGGCAAACAAAGTATGCAGAGAAACAAATGAACTACACAATACATGAATTTATATATTTCTCTCTCAGGTGTTCTGACCTTTCTCTCCATCTCTCTCTCTCTCTCTCTCTCTCTCTCTCTCTCTCTCTCTCTCTCACCCTCACTTTAATGTAGGACAAAGCATGTATATAGATGGATATTTTCAGTGTCTCGGTCCCCAGGACATTCACTGGGAAACTTCCAAGGAACAGACCGCCCCACTTTTACACCATGAAACTGGAGCGTCCAATTTCTCTCTGCAACAGACACACACAGACGCGCGCACACACACACACGTGCCCACCTAGTGGCTAAAGTCATGCGCATATGTGGGTGTCACTTCATGCGGGATCGCATTTGATGTCAGTCATACTTCAGGCCTGCGACTCCTGACCCACTCAAATTTTTTCTGACCTTATGGTGAGGGATGTCAGGATACATACATTCACCCATTCATGCATGACATTCCTCAGAGAAACCACCCTGTAGCTGACCAGGGGTCAGTTCCCTGACTGGGCAAGTATACCCCTCTACACCAGTTCTTGGGCAAAACACCCAACACTGGCTGTCTAACATGATTCACATATAAGCTCAGAAACTACAGCTCTGGTTTACTGACCATAAGGTTGTGGGTTCGATACCCAGGTCTGCTAAACTGCCCAGTCACAGAATGGCTGAATGGAAATTACATAACAGGCAGCACTGATATAATGTTGCCAGTACATACAATAATATACCGTAACCTCTGCTGGACTCAGCATGTTCTTCAAGGGTTATTTGGTGAACTCAAAGAACCATCTGAGTGCTGAAAGGTTCTCTTGTAGGTTATGTTTTTAGCCCTTCCACCAAACATGGCGGGAAAAGGAATAGGGCTCTGTGATGGAGGATTAGGGTTCCTCTCTGTGATGAAAAAAGAACAGAATTCCACTCTGTGATGGTGAATTCCTCTCCGATGTAGAAGGAATAGGGCTCTTCTCTGAACCAGAGAAGGAGCAGGGTTCCTCTCTGTGATAGAAATGGAATAGGGTTCCTCTCCAAGACGGAGAATTCCTTTCTGAGATGGAGAGAAAATAGGGTTCGTCTCTGTTAAGGAGAAGGAATAGTAATAAATAAGATCTGAAGAAGCCTTTCTCCAACTAGTCTGGACCACTGAAGCAAGTCACCCTAAATCCACTCTCTCTCTCTCTCCAGTCCCATTGGAGCTTTTCCATTCTGATGACTGCATGATGTATCATAATGAATGTGGTGGCAGAACATAATGGTGATGGTGGTAGTGGTGATGATGACCCACTTCCATAAAGCCCCCACCCAACATTTTCAATCTAGCAGTTATGTAACACCATAAAACCCTGGGGGCCTTTCACAAAGCAGGATTTCTCAATTAGTCACATACAGGGCTGGGGATGGTACTCAGAGCGTTTAGAATACTAATCTAAATATCGATCCAATTATAAATATTATATCAATATATCGACACAATCGCCAAAATACACGTTTCTATTGAAACTATGCAGACTGAGAGTGAGTTCTGTTTATTTCATGGTTCAAAATCAGATCGAGACTCGGGCAGTGAAGACATGTGTCATTCAGAGGACAGAGGCAGGATAAGGAGCCGACAGGAGGTGATGAGAAAATAAAGGAAGAAAAGATGTAGAGAGAAGAGGATGGAAGAAGAGCGAGCTCCAAACATAGTGACACCCAACTCTATATGTCATTATATGTGGATTACAGTGGTACGTAGGATGACTGTGTGTTAGTGAGTGGGTGCAAGAGAGCTAATCTGTAAGCCATTACCACCAGAACCGAACCACGGAGAGTCTGGATGCACAGTAGAGTGAGGGAGGGTCCCCTTTACCCGTCCCCGATGGACAGCTGTGGACAGCGGTGGCCTAAAGAACAGATGATAGTATGTAGGTAGGACAGATGGGTACATGGATGAATGGAAGAATAGCTGGATAAGTAGGTTGGTACTGGCTTGGATGTGGTGGAGGAGGGTGGGTGGATGGATGGATGGATGGATGCATGGACAGTTAGGTATGTAGATAGATGGATGGATGACTGACATGTCTGAAGTGCCCTTGATCAAGGTTCTTAACTCTCCAACTGCTCCCTGGGTACCATGAATAGGTCTGCCCACCACTCTGGGCACATGTGCTTACTGCCCCCTAGTGTGTGAATTCATTAGTGTGTATGTGTGTATTTCACTGTGTGTGAAATGCAGAGGACAAATTGTCCAGTTGTCTCACAGTGGGCCTATGAGCACCTTTACATTTATCTTTAGGTAGATGGATGGATGGATGGATGGAGAGATGAACCCTACAGTTAGAGCAATATCAGTATATCTTATGGGGCTGTTGTAAGACTTGCATTAATTAAGCCTCAGATGTCCAGTGTAACACTAAAGAAGAAAAAGCCTGTCCAATATAAGGAGAGGTAAAGATGTTCCTTCTGGATGAAGCTCAGTTCATACTGTTGAGAAATCTGTTCTCGCTTCACTCGTTTTCTTCATTATTGTCAGCAGTCATTGGCTCCAAAATGGAAATCATTCTTAGAAACCTGTCCTGATGTTTCAGAAGCCTCGCTGAAGAAGCCCCTTGCTGTGAGACGTGCAGAACTTTGCGTTCCAGCATAAAATAACTCCAAATTACAGCAAGCAAAAGCAGGCATTGTTCAGCAGAGGTCTTCTGAAGAATCTCGGGCAGAAACAGTCGGCTGCATCTCCTGAAATGATGTTGTGTAACACTGAAACAGAGAGGGAACGAATCTCGGATTAAAAGAATTTATAATGAAATAAGTCCGACTCCAGCTGAGCGCTTTCTCGTCTGGGTGAATCCAGCAGCGCTGTTCGTTTAGTCAGCTTATCGCTACACTGGCAGCCCCAACAATATGTGAAATAACTCCTGAATCAGAACCTGGCACAATGTTCTGACTCTAGTCATGTATAAACTAAACGTATGAGTCCAAATAAAGCTTTTGTGAGAGAACGCTGGACGGCCTCGTCAATTCCACAGTGGTTGCCGGTTCCGTTGGCCTGAGTGTGAGGCTGCCTCACACACTGAAACTCGCATCACACTAGTAACAATTTACAGACATTAAAAAGGTACAACACACTTAATTGTCCAATCAATAGCCAGATTAACAGGTAGGACTGATGTCTGTAGCACCTGTCTCATCAGTATGACCTTTAAATACAGGACACTTCATAGTTTAACCTACTTTCATTCAGTAAAACATTCAGGTGTTTATATTATAGACAGTCACACAGGACAGATATTCTTATTTTCAGGAGATACTAATATTTTCCATCCTTTGAGACGTAAAAATGGACAGAATTGAAATATCTAAACATTTTATATGTTAGAAAATCCTGTTGGAAATTGATCCTCCAGTTTCTCAGCTTAAAATGAGCAATGAATTTCTTCTGTGATGGTAAGAATGACAAGAACGTTCATAATAAGAAGTTGTTCAACCATCACTGCGTTTCACTGATTCACTGTTTAATGCATGTATCCATTTAGTGGATGATGTCTTTCTTTTAAGTTGACACAGGATTTAGAGCAACTATTGAAAGGCTTTATTCTCTGCATTTTAAGAAAAACATTTGGTCTCTCTGTGGTCTCTCTTTGGTCCCTCTTTGGTCTGTCAGTGGTGTCTCTGTGGTGTCTCTGTGGTCTCTCTTTGGTCCCTCTTTGGTCTGTCAGTGGTGTCTCTGTGGTGTCTCTGTGGTGTCTCTTTGGTCTCTCTGTGGTCTCTCTGTGGTCTCTCTGTGGTGTCTCTGTGGTGTCTCTGTGGTCTCTCTGTGGTCTCTCTGTGGTGTCTCTGTGGTGTCTCTGTGGTCTCTCTGTGGTCTCTCTTTGATCTCTCTGTGGTGTCTCTGTGGTGTCTCTGTGGTCTCTCAGTGGTCTGTCTTTGATCTCTCTGTGGTGTCTCTGTGGTGTCTCTGTGGTCTCTCAGTGGTGTCTCTGTGGTGTCTCTGTGGTGTCTCTGTGGTCTCTCTTTGATCTCTCTGTGGTGTCTCTGTGGTCTCTCAGTGGTGTCTCTGTGGTGTCTCTGTGGTGTCTCTGTGGTATACCAGTGTGTGTACAAGTAGTGTTTGAACAACCCATTTTCCATAAAAATTCTGGACAAGGTGTAAAGAGTGTGCATAGCTGAGCGTACTAGAGCAGAGATCTAGGCCATGTCCAAATCTGTGCTATTAGCACACTATTTTAGGAGTCGTTTTGTAGCTGTCCGAAAACGGAGAAGAGAATTATTATTCTGCCCAAGAAAACAGCGCTTTCATATTTCTTTTACTTTGTACTTACGTTAAATGCTATTATAAAACATTCAGCAGCTCTGCTTTCTCCAGCACTAACATTCAGCAGCTCAGCTTTCTCCAGCACTAACATTCAGCAGCTCAGATTTCTTCAGCACTAACATTCAGCAGCTCAGCTTTCTTCAGCACTAACATTCAGCAGCTCAGCTTTCTCCAGCACTAACTTTCAGCAGCTCAGCTTTCTTCAGCACTAACATTCAGCAGCTCAGCTTTCTCCAGCACTAACTTTCAGCAGCTCAACTTTCTCCAGTGCTGCTGAAGGCTGAAGGGTTAAACACTACTGTACCACCACTGATCCATTTATACCAGCACAACACACACTAACACACCACCACCATACCAGTGTCACTTCAGTGCTGAGAATGACCCACCACCCACATAATACCTGCTCTGTGGTGGTCCTGTATGGTACAAAGTGCTCCTGTACGGTAAGATCAAGAGGAGTTAGTGAGAAAGTTACGAATGTATGGATTCATTTTTATTGCACAACATGGCACTTTTTGCATAATGCTTACACTTTTACTGAGCAATGACAATGAACCCCAATCCACGCATCTATCCGGGGATGGACTGTCCGTGCGGGGAATTCCCAGTGGATCCCGTATGGATGTAGGCCGCTGAGAGGGACACAATCTCCCTCCCTTCTCGACAAAGCTAAACCATACATTTATGAGCTGTCACTCACGGCATTGGTTCTGGTCCTGGCATACCACTGCCCTGCTTGTAACACACCCATTTCATGTCAGCAAGGATCTGTCAATGCGTTCATGAGTTGATATTAAATTTGCTGGAATTCTAAAACCTGCAGGGCAGTGATTGAGATCCACTGACTTGTGGGAATAATGGACCAGATCCATCCAAACAGCATTAGCAGTCTACAGCACATCTCTTTGTAAAGTCACCTCAAATTTCAATGGTAGCTTTACAGGAGAATGAAAAAAACCTCTTAAATTTCAATGGAAGTCTAGTAAAAAGACTTTCTCCCGTCCTTATGGAGCATTTATATTGGTCGTTCATTGTCGATATTGAACTGCCAGACTCACATTATGCCAAAACCTAAAAAGCAACAAAACTGGAAATACGAGTTTGTGTGGGACAGCGATGATATACTGAATTCAATGATGTACTCAGTTCAATAAGTTAAGTGTAGACTGCAACGTATTGATGTGATTAAAGCGGTAAATCTAACACAGACAGAGGACACCGAGGTCACAACTTCTTTTCCAATAATGACAGAGAAAGTAAATAACTATCCAGCCCCGCTTTGTCCACCTGTCGGACAGCGATGACCCCAAAGGCCTCCCGAATGGCTTCGGGCCAGCTGACGTTGTTGTATTTCCCCTGGGTCGTCGGTGGGCCTCGAGGGAATCACTGATAATGTCATTACAGCAGAACAGCTCGCAGGGCCGGCGCTGAAGGGAAGCAGACCAGCGGAGCCTGCAGAAGCGGATAAGAGCAGCTCACATCTCAGCGGAGAAAAGAGCTCAGCTGGAAATATTCCACACTCGCTGAATGAGAGCGAGTAAAGAGGTTACACACACCGCAGAGGATGCCATAAGGACTGCAGGCATGTGCTGTGGGATCTTTTCCTTTAATATAATAGTGATGATGATGATGTGAAGGGTAAACTGCTACCGGCGCTGGATGGTTTAACCTACTACAGCCCTGAAAATGGGTCAAGGGGGACTGAGCCAATATTGCATCCCCAAAAAAGGAGGCAGGTACTGCAGCACGGGTACAGGAGACTGGAAGACAGACTGTTTCATCTTGTCCTACTTGTCTCCTAACTGCACAAGGATGGTACCATCCTTTGCGAATAGAGGGCGGCCAATCAGAACCCACTGGTTCTTCCTCGTGCTCTTAAAGCAATATTAAGTATTAATTGCACCTTCAAATTGCAGCTTCAGACACACGTTGAAGTTCCACTAACTAACAGGGACAATGGTCTTTCTGCCATTCCCAGCCCAGCCTGGAATGCTGCTATTGCACTATGGAAATTTGGAGGAAATGCACACCAGAACACACACAGTGTGAACGTGTGCCCCCTGCACCTGTAACTGTATTCGAAGTGGATAATGAGGATTGTCCCTCTAGTGGATGGATGGATGGATGGATGGATGGATGGATGGATGGATGGATGGATGGATGGATGGATGGATAGATAGATAGATAGATAGATAGATAGATAGATAGATAGATAGATAGATAGATAGATAGATAGATAGATATTCCCAATGTTGACTGCAATGTACAAAGCAGAAAAGCCTCTGATTGGTTCTTCTCCTCACTTCATGTTCCCGTTTCATACCCTAATGTTTATTTTAAAATGTGTTGCGTGGGTGGAAAACCTGCTACTGTAAAACATTGCGTTAAATGTGCTACTCCCTGACTCTGATGGTGGTTCACTAAGTGTGGCCTGCATTATTCATTTGAACAGTTCAAACCCGGAGTAATGGTGACATTAGTATGCCCAATTATAGTTGCCAGTGCAGCAGTTCATGAATATTTAAAAGAGGGCGTGACCCCGCTGGGACCATTAATAAGTAAATTGGGAATTTCTTGAAACACTTGGGAACACAGGAAAATAAAAGACCTTGAAAGCTGACATATTTGTAGCTCATGAATGTAGAAAAGGGCGTGGCTTTGGTGACATTAATAATTCAATTTGGGACCTCTGAAGCATATGCATTTGGCAAAAATAAAAACAGGTTGACTGTAAATACCACCCACAGAGAACACTGACTGGCCTCCCTCAGACCTCTGTATCATTCTCTCTCTCTCGCTCCATCTGTCCCTCATACCCTCTGTCTCCCTCGCTCGCTCCCAAAAAAATGTGCAAGTGATATATATTCGGATGTACAGAATTCCGAATATAGCGGACCTTTAATCGAACCATGACTTTGAAGGTGGGAGTACAGTGAGCCTCTGAACACTGGCTGTTCAATGTCTTATTAATAATTCATTTAAAGGGGCGTGGTCTGGGAGGAAGGCTTTAATAAGTGAACCCAGGGCTTGTTCTATGGAAAATGTGTCAAATGGTGCAGGAGAATGAGGCTCTGAAATATTAAAGCTCGGACTCTGAGAGCCTGGGTGACACTGTCAGACTCTCTCTTTCCCTCTAGCTCACCCTCTTTTGTCATCTGCCTCCCTTTTTTAAAACCTGTCTGAAAGGTCACTGTGATCAGAATAAAGTGGCTTTGATCTGCGCAGGCCGCTCTGAGGTGTTCCTGATACGAGCGCCTGGTCTGAATACAGGTGCGAGGTACATTTCAGCTCTGCACTAACATACACACACTCTGTTTAACACACACACACACACACACACACACACACACACACACACACACACACACACACACACATCGAGTAATGTAGGAAGAGTAACACAATAGTGCAGAGCAGCTAAATAATGGCTGTGTAGATATAATTTTGGTGGAAAGTCCAGGTGCACATGATGTATTAAGAAAGGGTCACGGCGCACACAGATAAAGGTGGACGAGGACGGTGTTGATTGGATAGCTTTTGTAAACATGTATTTGCATTAGCGCGGATGTGACTGACAGGAAAATGGGAAGGTGTTTCTGTAGCAGTAGCCTCTGTAGATGGGGGAGAATGTACGAGATAAAGAGGACAGAATGAAAAGGAAAAACACCATGTAACACTTCAGTGTAACAGGGAGTTATAGTGCCAATTTAGAGCTCACTGCTCTACTGTCAACATCCCTTGCAGTGTGATGATGCTTTCTAGTTGGGCACAAAAGTGGGAGGAGCTCTCTGCATATGTGTATTGGCTGTGACCAACTGGCTGTAACCAAGTCTGTCACCTGACCAAAATGTCTTTGAGGGCATCAGGCATGTATAGCAGTCAATGGTCTCTCACCAAGGGGTACACTACCCAAAAGTAGCCTCTGAGAGCTGTTTTATCGGGCATCTGGGGAAACACTTTTACCCTGCCTTGTACCAAGACCCAGTGTCTTATCAGAGAACATTTATACGCACAAGTAGAGATGACAAATCAGACCATCAAAAACTCAACAAACAGATTTTAATTTGTATTTTAGTAAAAGAGTCTATAACGTTTACATTGACACCCTCATTGGGGTTAACTTACCCTCAGACAAAAAAATGCTGTGGGTTCCGTCATATTTCTTTTGGTCTGGAAGCCAGTGTCCTTACCTTGGCAACACACCTGCATGAATTTGGGGGCAGAGCACTGAAGGGAGAGGTGTGGTCATGGTATTGAATTCAAATGTCAACAGTCGTTCTCTAGAACTGTGTGCTCTTCCTTTAATTCACCCCTTATATGATGCAGCTCTGAAAGAGCACGCTAATAAGTCATTTTGGTTGAATCAGCTGTGTTGGGAGCAGGGAAAAGGCTAAATGTGCAGGTTCTCCAGGACCAGGGTTGACAAACACTGACTTCACAAAAATGGGCAAACGTAAGAATCTGAGACAATCTTTCACAAGAACCAGCTGTAATGTCTAGATGACTGGTTCAGTATGTCTCAAAACATAAGGTTTTGATGGGTGTTCCTGGTATGCAGTGGTCATTACCTACCAAAAGGTGTCCATGGAAGGACAACTGTTGACAGAGTGCCCAAGACTCTTGATCTTACTGAAGTCCCACATCACAACATACTGCTAAAATTGGTTTTGGTGCCAGACACCATAGAACCCCTTTATAGGTCTTGTGGAACCCATGCTTTAGTGGATCAGAGCTGTCTGGTGGGATGAGCGGCCTACGAACTATTAGACAAGGGTTTTAAAGTCATGACTGACAGGAGCACGACCATTATGATGGGTTTCTTCAGTACATATCCATTTCCCAGGCTTGTTTTGCTGCTGTCATGCCCTTTTCAGTCATAAATGCCACTTTATATTGATTTATTGCTTTCACAGTTAACATCCGTTGAGTGCTCAGTAATCATGACTGGCTGCGGAATGGACCTCATTATGCCCACTTGACCCTCATGTTCTTCGGCTCTCCATCAGCTGACATACTCTCCATGCATTGAATGGCAATAGTAGGGCAAACCCACTGAAAGGATGCAATAGAAGCGAGGCTGTGGTGTTGAATGGGAATTCCCCCAGTTAAGATTAACGCTGCAGGGTGGTGTTTGATTCCTGTCAAGTGAGAAAATAGCTTGTGTGACAGCCTGTGTAATCATCTTGTCATTTCTGAGGATAGATTTTGGGAAATCTTTCAATGAATATGAATTATCGTTATGGATATTGGTGCGCACAGTCGAAGGGTCTGGAAAAGAGCAAACAGAAATTTGAATAATAGGCCAACGCCTCACCCAACAGATCTGAAGTAAATCGTTGCATTATGGATTACGCTCTAAGTGGAGTGTGAATGAGTAGCACTGTGGAGATGACCCAAATTGCATTTGCTTAGAGCTCACAGCCTTCTGGTGCTGCCGTGGGAAACAAAAAAGGAGGCCAAAGGGCGGAGAGTTTGGTGGAACCGGCAGAAGCAAGAGAAACAACACCCCCGGAGAAGCAACAGTACTAATTACTAACTGATAATTCCCGCTTTGCTGTAACAGCAGCTCTTTGGGGAGTGTTTATCTTAACGCAGCGGCGCGCGATTGGGTTCAGCTCCTGAGAGAATGGGTCAGATTCTCCGCACTGATTGAAAAAACTGCTAAATGGATGACTGTTCTAAAACGCTGGCAATTTGTGCCCAACATGGGAGCAGACATAATGTGGAAATCCTCACATTTCTTCATGCAGTTGTATTTTCTATCCCAGTTAATTTCCGATTTTTTGTGTTGAATGGCTATTCATAGAGTAATGACCTCCGCAGCTGAGCCCAACTTGCTGAACTCTGCAGGCAGCACTGTACACGACATGCTTCACACAGTCATTATCAATGAACACA
Organism: Acestrorhynchus altus; assembly: GCA_034509495.1. Taxonomy (NCBI): domain Eukaryota; kingdom Metazoa; phylum Chordata; class Actinopteri; order Characiformes; family Acestrorhynchidae; genus Acestrorhynchus; species Acestrorhynchus altus. The sequence continues at coordinate 22,244,807 of CM067520.1, forward strand.
CATAGAGCACACTGTAAAGGAGCACAACATCAGCAGCCCAAGCTCAGAAAATGCCCAGAACATGCCGTGAAATGTGAGTCTGACTCTTTCCATTGTGTCCAAATTTGAACAGACCAATAGAAATTGTTTAAAAATAAAATAAAACATTGACTTTGATTAAAAGTTATGATGTTGTTTTCTATATTCCCTTTAGATTTTATATTTCATATAAAAATGGATACCCAAGCCCAGTTTTGTAGGGAAGGGTTTTTGCGTATTTTTGTTTTACTTGCATTTGCCAAAAAATTACAAAATATTCTTATTTTCTGGAGATCCTAGACTAATCAAATTGGTCTTCATGTGAGACTGTAAAAATTAAGAGAATTTAAAATATGTGAATGGATTTGACTATGTTGTTTTTGCTAATAAGGATTAAAAAAGATTTTTTTATCTCTCATATATCCTGTTGTAAATGGATCATCCTGAGTGTCTTTAGATCATATCTAAATTGGGATTTAATCAGTTGGAAATGAGTGGATTTCAGCTGTTTTCCAAGCTGGACTGATGACTGAAAATTCATCACACAATGATCTTGTAGTTTGTTACGATATGTGCATCATTGCCTGTGGGTTACTCTGATATTGAGATACAAAGCCTCGAAAATGACACGTAAATGCAGATCTTGGGTTGTAAGAATTAAACATTATTATTAAATTATTATTTAATGATTATTATATAGTTGTTATTAACACCTGCATAAGCCATCGGTCAACCGACAGTTGCATATTTACTGAATGAATGTTTAAAATGATATTCCATGAGTGTGGGGGAGTCGGGATTTTGACCTGTCAGGTGAGAGTGTGTAATTGCCCTGAACATGTGGATTTAAAATGTGCATCATGGTGCTTCCAGTGTGGATGAATCTGATTATCACGTGTTCACATTCAGTCAGTCAGAGTACGCAGAGTGGAGAATTCAGAGAGAGCTCAGTCAAAAAAAAAAAAAAGTTAATTTATGATGAAACTCTCTGACATTATAGAGCAATTACATCCAACCAATGTAGGCAGAAAACTAAAAACGGGGGAAATGGAGTCTCAGCTTTTTACCGAGGTGCACTGAAGAGGAAATATTCAGTCACGTTCGTTCAGCAACAGATAAAACACTGGCTATTAGAGCACAGCTGGTCCAGTAGTTCTATATATAACATCCACTCAGGTCTATTTCGGAGGTTGTACAGGTTGAGCAACAGCAGGGAAAGCACTTGAAATTGTCTGAAATAGTGATTAGAAGTGATGGACTGGCCATGGGGGAACTGGGAAGAATCTCATTGGGCTGCTGTGGGTATGGGAGGGTGAAGGCCGTCCCAAACAACAAAATGATATCGATCAAAAGGGAACCCACCTCATGGTCGACAAAGCTTAACAAAAGGGAACTCACGTCCAGTCGACAAAAATAAACTTATCTGAAGGGACCCCCTCCCTCGGGAGCCCCTCCCTCCCTGTTGACAAAACAAAATCGATCAAATGGGGACCACCCAGCACATATCCGTGCCATTAGCGGCGGAGCAGTTACTCAGCAAAAGGTGCCGGATCCTCTTTCAGGGGCTGTGAAAGAGGATCCAGATAACGTGGATAACGTGTAAAGTCATGTGACATGAATCCCAGCCACACTGTTTTAAGAACAGTCATCGCAGGGATGGTCGAGCCATCAGACTGATACCACATTCGATTATTTCGTTCCCTCGCAAATCAGGAAAAGTTGTTGTATGAACTCTAATTATGCTGCACATTTCCATTCAGTCAAACAGAGCACAGCACATACAAACATGCACGGCTTCATTATCTTCATAATCGGCATGTATAGGCACCAGCAGATCAATCCCTAGTGAATCAGCTGCAGAAAAAGGGTGTAGCTGCTGATAAGCTGCTGTTGGCATCAGTGTAGGATAGTATGGAGAGAGATGGCTGTGGTTGGAGACGGGCTCTGCTTGCATTTGATGTGATTCCCTACGGAGGAGCTTGGGCTTGTCCGGCGCTTTCTGATGGACAGTTCAATGCTGGCTGTGCTGCGAGATGGGGATTTGAATGTGCAAATTCGTGATTAAAATGTCTCAGGGTGTGTGAGCAGAGTACACACGGTTGGAGTTGTCAGACGTCAGAAAAGCAGAGCTTGTGCACAATTTCACAGTCTCACCGGGGATCGGGGAGCTCGTATGAATGGACAGCGCTAGAGAAAGAGCACTACGAAAAACGTGGGGCTAACTGCGGACCTAGATCACCGCACACTCTCTCCTCAAAGCATGCGGAGGTGTTCAGAAATGTCCAGAAGACTTGATTATGGGGTTTCTAAAACCGTATGACTCACTGTTATCTGTAAACACGCATGAAAACATGAACTAAACAATAACTTTAAACCTGCAATTTTCTTTGTACTGTTTAACCCCTTTTAACCCCTTCAATTCCACAGAACGTCCAGTGGTTTTGCCCTCTTTTTATCCCCACTGGATTCGTTTAGGAACAACTCGGACAGTTTGCACTGCTTACGTCTCCAACTGTTAAGCATGGTGGTGGAAGTATAATGCCTTGGGGTTGTGTTGCAGCCAGTGGCACAAGGAACGTTTTACTGACACAATCTTTACAGCCTGAAGAGTTTCCTAAAGGACCTTGTCAAGTTAGCTTGTCCACTGCATTTGATGTAAAGGACTGATTAATATTCCGACAAATGGTTCCATTATGAAAAACTGAAACGTGTTTGGAGGAGGAGATGGAAAGCCTTCAGGATCTCGGGCGTAAGGGGAATACGCTGTGCCGTGTTCATAGCAATAAAATAAAATTTCACAGGAGCACAGGAGATGGCAAATTTACAGGAGTTTGTATGTTTTAAATGTGAATATTCATAAAAAGTCTCAGACCACACAGTTCGAAAGAGGTTGTAGAGGCCTCGTTGATGTACACACACACACACACACACACACACACACACACACACACACACACACAGTTAAAGGAACATTTTGGAGAGCATCTCCCATCTCAAAAGCGGTCAAAGTCATTAGGAGATCTTTCCTGAGTGGAGTCAGGTGTGTTCATGCTGAGGAACAGAATTGGGTTCCCTTAAGAACTGACACTCAGATATTCTTTACACACTATACCATATACAAACGTAGAACCTTAACTAGTTGCCTTAGATTCAGTTGCACCCAGCTCATATAATCTCCATAAAAACATAATGGCCAGTAGAGTGGGACACTCTGGAGAAGCCGCTCATGAGTCCAAGGTCACTGTACCTAAACCAAGTTATGGGCTAGATGGATATCATCATTATTATCACCAGGATTCTCTGGGGTGATAGAGCTGCATCCAATACCTCTGGGATGAGCTGGAGTAACAAACCAAACCATCCATCTTCAGTACCTGACATTACTGATGCTCTTGTGGCTGAATGCAATAAAAAGACGTCCTCACAGCAATCTACCAACATTTAGAATGAAGCCTTCATGGAGGAGTGGAGAAGATGAGGGGAAACGTCTGTAAACACTGCCATTGTGAACGTTTAACCCATCCACTGTGTGTGGATGGGTTAAATGGGGAGGACAAATTCCCCTGTGAGCACCTGTGAGAACCTAGACATACTGCTGAGCTGTTAGTGTCCCTTGAATCACTACTAGGGGTGACCGACTTTGCTGTGTCACTTCAGGATAGAAGCACTCAACACAAGGCCTCCATACTTGAACCTGACCACTGTTGGAGCCAAAGCATAAGCTAGATACGTCACCAGGTCAGTGTTTTGGGTTGCTGGTTTGATTCCCTGAACTGGCAGGAAATGACTGATCAAGGCACTTAACTCCCTACCTGCTCCACAGGAGTAATGGATAGGGCTGCCCACCACTCCGGGCATGTGTGCTCAGTGTCCCCTAGAGTGTGTGTATTTTCCACAGCATGGACGGGTCAAAAGTGGAGGACAAATTTCCCTGCTCAGTGGACCTATATGCACGTGTAGGTTTACATTTACAGAACGTCAGCTATGAGTCACATTAAAAATTGAGCCTGGCCCACTTTACCTGCTCTGTGACCACAGGGGTCACCATGGCTACAACACAAATATATCCACATGAATCCAGATGAATGTTAGAATCATCTAAGACCTGTGGTGAAACAGTCCTGGGACAGTTTATTCATAACGATTTAGTGTAATAACTCTCTGTGAGGGTGCTTTTGGGGGTGATTTCCGACGTCTGCTTCCCTTCAGCACCTTTGTGAACAGTTCTGACGCAACAGCTTTCGGTGTCTCTAGATCAGACTGCTTCACACCAAACCTCCCCGAGTGACTTTGTTCACATCTTACGTGTTTAAAATAGTTTCCTGTCTGATGCTATCAGGCCCGACATATTGTGTACAGCATGCAGAGAGAGTGTTTCCCAGATAAGCATCACTGTACTTCCATATTTCAGATGATTCATCAAACCTGTCGTGCTCCGACGACGTACCAGCCTCTTATCGCAAACCGCACGGAGTGTTTTGTTTCTTATCGTCTGATCATTTAAATGACTCCACACTGGAGGTTTCTGGGGCTTCGCTGGTCATTTAGCTTCAGTGACCATGTGGACAGGGGTGCAGTTCGTTGTCGCTCTGAGGGGAGGGGAGGTGGGTGCCTGGAATTGATCGTGCACTTCTTGTATTTTAAGGTGATGTTCGATGTAATAATATTAAGGGGTGGGATTCCCTAAAGCTTCCTAGCACGTAGATGATTCTTAGATGGTCAAGCGAGCGTCACACTAAGCACACTGTCTCTCACTTGCCCTCACTCACTTCCCCAGGTTCGACCTGAAAAGGAATAAGCCAGTGTTTACCTTCTAGTTCAGTTCAACTCACGCAGTCCAGTTTGTCTTCAGTGGAGATATTTAAAACCTAGTGTCAACGTCTATTTGCTTTATCCATTGCAGATACTGTTTGCTACTCCAGCCTTTGCTTTGTCATGTCTTCTGCAGAACCTGGCACGGGAACATCTTGAGCCCTGGTTTCCATAGAAACCTGTATTACCCATTATTAGCACAGTCTGGGGGTGATGGGCTGCTCTCCAGCATCAACAACACCAGAGTCTCCAGATGTTGCTACTGCATTTTACCATATTACCTTTTCACCAGTAGAACTGTCCATAGTGGGTGGGGCTTATGTAAATGTTAAGACTGTTATGTAATAGTTTTGAGGTTTTGGAATTGACCCGTCTTACAGATGTGTTTTGGTTCTGCTGGATCTTCTTTTGAAGGTGGAACAACAGGGTTTGAGGTTCATGGTTTGAACTATTCAGTATAAACAGTTTATCATTCTAGGACACCGTTAACGTTAACTGTTCTATATAAAGGGTTTTAGATACCAACCAGTGAGAACCAACATAACCACTACATTTTCAGTCCAGACATAGTGACTCTCACCTACATGAAGCAAACCACACATTTCAGATTCGAAGATCAGCCCCCGTCCGTCCTCCCGGATGAGAAATTAAACAAACAGCTTCTCTCTTTCCACATTGATCTCTAATGTAATATACTGTAGTCCAACCTGCACACGCACACACACACACACACACACACACACACACACACAAACACACACACAGAGAGAGGATTCTATGGGGAATATAGAATGATTGTCTCTCAAATGTAATGTGAACAGAGATTATTTTTAGCAGCAAATTTATCAAAATGTCTCTCAGCAACCCAGTCCAATAAAGAGAGCCATTAAACACAATCTAATGCAGCTACACACAGATCCATAACCTAGAGAGAGAGAGAGAGAGAGAGAGAGAGAGAGAGAGAGAGAGAGAGAGAGAGAGAGGCATCAAGAAGTTGGAACTAGGTAAAGTTAGCCGAGTTTACACTGATTCAGAACCTGATTACATGATTGAGTCAAAGCTATTTATGAGCCTGGGAGTGGTCCAGAACGGTCCAGAGAACCTATGTTCTAAGAATTGCAGGTGTTTCTGAAGGGTGAAATGCCACGACTGCTCCTCAGGCTTCAGTGTTTGAACCAAAGCCCTGCCAAACTGTAAAAATGATGCCCGAAATTGTGTAAGAAATCCATGAGTCCAGTAGAATTCTTCAATGTGAAAGAAACCCAGCAATACTGAGCCCCTCCCCCAAAACCCAGTCCAGGTCTTGATCCTGGGTGTAAAAACATGTATAAGTGTGAAAACTCCCTTGGTTTGGACAACAATACATCTTCATATGAGCCTTACAACATCAGCAAATGTTTGTTCGTTAGCAGTTAGACAGTTGCTCCACCCAGTGCTGTGAAGCCATGTACATTTCTGTAAGAAGAAATGAACTCAGAACTGTGTTTGTGTAGTGGAATTTCACAGCTCTCGAGTGGCCCTACGGTCTAACCGCTGCTGATTAAGTGAGGAGATCAGCTCAAGGGTTCAGCGCGCCATTGTCAAAACCTTCCGAGTCAGCAAGGCGCCATGTGAGTTATGGGTGAAGCAGAGCTGATATATTTTTACTCCTTAACGGGAGGAGCTGAACAGCACAGGAGAAATGGAGTGAGTGATGGGGTGATGGAGTGGAGGAAGAGTGAATAAAAATGTGGAAGAGCTACAGAATGACGCAGGAGATGAAGAGGGTAAGAGAGAGGGATCAAAGTGTGTGATGTGTAGTGATATTGATTGGCCTACATACACAAGATAAAGACAATAAAGCATGCTGTGTTCACTCGCTCTTGTTCACTCTCTCTATCCCTCCCTCGTTCTCTCGGTATTAAACCAGATTTAATCTCTGACTTCCATGCATTCATCTCCATTTTCTCTCTTCACTTATCTACTTATCTGACACTCTTCAGCTGAGAGAGAGAGAGAGAGAGAGAGAGAGAGATGCAGCAGATGGAAGACCTCTCTGTGTCTCTCTCCCTTTCTTTCTCTTTCATTGCACACTCCTTTCTTTCTCTCATTAACTCTCTCTGTTTCTGCATCGCTCTTCTTTTTTCTTTACTCCTTTCATTCTATCTTTTCTGTCATTCCTACTCTAATTGTACATGTTGTTCTCTCTTTCCTTGTACCTTTTCACTATTTCTTTTATTCTTTCTTTCTTTCTGTTTCTTTTCACTCACATTTTCTCCATTTCTTTTTCTGTGTTGGTCTTTTTTTATCCCCCTTTCTCTACACCATATCTCATTTTCTATACTTCCTTCTCTTTATATCCTGATTTTATTACCTTTTTTTCACCTTCATCATTTGTCAATCCTTTCTCTCTGTTTCTGCACAAATCTCTCATTCTTTTTTCTTTATTCCTTTATTCCTCTCTCTCTCTCTCTCTCTCTCACTCTCTCTCACTCTCTCTCTCTCATTCCCAGTCTCGCTCTCTGTCTCTCTCTCTCTGTCTCTCTTGCTCATTCTCAGTCTCGCTCTCTCTCTGTCTCTCTTATTCTCTCTGTCTCTCTCTCGCTCTCTCTGTCTCTCTCACACATTCTCAGTCTTTCTCTCTCTCTGTCTCTCTTATTCTCTCTCTCTCTCTCTCTCTGTCTCTCTCGCTCATTCATTATCATCATTATTATCATATTATTACGAACTACTACACAAACATCTAGATATGCACACATCACTATTAACTCCTCCTCCTCACTGTGGTTAAAGAATAAATGCAGACACAGTTATGTAATACAGTGTTAGATCTTTGTGGAGCTGGTAATGAAGATAAAAGGTAATGAAGATAAATGCAAACACAAAAAAAAACCCTCTTCTGCTGCACTTAATGTGACACTACTGTTCCACCATCTTTCATCTTTAAACCAGAATTTACTCTCCTCAGCTGACCCTCATTCCTAGTTTATCTTGTTTACCGTGGAGCAGCATGTGAATAAATTATATACCTCAAAAGCCAGAGATTTTAAAGTATAATGTGGTATAAAGGTTTGAACTCAGTGTTGAAAGAGAAGCCTGAACACACTGATCTACAACAGCTCTACTTCAGCAGATAACGTTCAGTATAACAGTGTGAGATAGATTCCCTGAAAATATGCTGATGTTTGAAGGATGTAGATGAGGTCAGGAGAGTCCACACAGTAAACTCATTAAAAAGTACATTAAATACAAGGTCGTGTCCCATCACTCGGAGCGGAGTTTGTCGTGCTGCCACGGGGTGACCAGTAGGAGTCTTACGATGAACATAATATTTGCCCACCTGACATTCTCTGCTATTGTTACTATTATGGCCACCGACACCAACTATCATTACTTCAACACACCTGAGCATTACAGCAGACATGGAGGTCCAGTGTCCCCTTATCAATTATTTACGAGTAGTTTGACCAGAGGAGGAGGGGGTCCCCCCTTGTGAGCCTGGTTCCTCCAAAGGTTTCTTCTTCCAGCTCAGAGGGAGTTTGTACTGACCACTCTTCGGAAGTATTGAATGCCATATGGGTTGTGCAGATATTACCACAGCACACTGCTGATGAAAGTGGATAGAAGAAAGCACACACCATCAGCATGAAGAATCTGGGAGACCAACACAAACCACGGAGAAGGAGATTGTCTGATATGCATGGAGTGACCCCACAGCCATGTTTGTCAGTGACCAGTGATATCCTCCATGAGAAAACTTTAGCGAATGTTCTACCAGGAGACTCAAGTGACTCTCTTTCCTTCCTTCCTCAGCCAATCACTTGCCCCACCTGTCTGACATTTTGCCATTCCCTCCTTGGTTGTCCAGGAGGTTGGCCCCTGTGAGATTGGGATAATCACCACCCAATCTCATCCCCAACTCCCCCAATCTCGTCCCAAAAGTATTGGATTGAGCACCTTCATTCCGGAGAACACAGTTCCATTGCTCCACACCTTAATGATGGGGGGCTTTATACCCTTTATTCCACTCTAGCACATTTGGCAATGTTTATCTGCTCCACTATTCTTTTGGCGGTACTTCTCTACAGGTACTAGACAAGCTGAGCGTGCATTTGCACATCTGTGTCAGCAAAGTATATAAATGCATTCATTACAAGGGGTGTCCACAAACAACTGGACATTTGGTAAATGTCACCCTGGTACCAGTCGTAATGGATTTATTTGCAGGACCACTGCAGGCTGGGCGTTCAACTGAGGGGCTTGGACTGAGGCCTGCACTGGTGGATTGTAGACTTGGCATGTGATTGGCTGGGCCGACAGCGTGCATTAATAATGAACGAAGGCTGCGCTGGTTGTATTTATAGTAACTGCAGAGGATGGCGCTACTGTGAATGGGGAATTATGCATGAGAGAGCCTCCCTAACCAAACAACTACCTCCTCACAGCGAGCCTGCCCGCCCGCCTGCCCGCCCGCCTGCTGGAGTGGAGTGTGAGCCCCCCAGAGCCCCGTGACTAACAGCTGCAGAAAAGCTGGCAGTCGACACAAACTCACCGTCTCTTATCTGTAAGCTGAGGCAGTCAGACTCAGCTAGAGTCGTGTAAACATACACTCAAAACAGGTAATCCTTACTCTACGTTCTGGCCTTCTGTAGGCCACAAACCAGGCCTGAAACTGACAGCGACACACACACTTACACTCAGAGACTCCCTCATTACCATTGCTGGGTTTTATTCCTGGCCTGCTGTCAACACAAGGTCGGGTTGTTAATGGCACATGAGGCACTCTAAAAAGTCCCACCTCGATGTCACTTCGCGAACAGCTGCTGAAGCCTCGTGGTAATTATGGAAGAGCTCTGCACTAACGATGGCCATGATGACCAAATTAACATTTCCAGGAGAATACCCTAGCACATATCAGAAGCACCAGATCTTCAGTAAAGCTAGCAAAGGCATTTTCACACTTGCCTTTAAAGTCTCAAGGAATCAGCAGTGGACAGTGAGACTTACAGCCATTTACGCCTCAGTTAGATGGTCCTTCATTGTGTTCACATGTTCTAAATCCTGTCCACTTAAGCCTGAATCAATGCAGTGCTTCAAATGGATCTTTCACAGATGCAGAGAGTACCACCTACAAGCTTTGCAATCAGACTACCTACAGCTTCCTAGAATGTCCTTTCAATACCAGCTAATCTCCATCAATGGTTTGGAGAAGATCCAGAGTGTGCCTTCTATTCCACACCAGCCTCCCTCTGGCACATGCTCACAGGGTCCAAAACCATGAACATCCTACCAGCACAACGTCTCTCTGTGAGGGGACCAAATTAACCAGGACCAGCACCACAACACTGGAAAGGGGCCAGTTCTGCTCAACCCATGACTGGAAATGGCCTGTGGACATCTGTGGTCAGCTTGTGTTTCCTCCAGAGATTGCCACCACCACCTTCACCACCTTCGTCCCCGTCTCAAGAAGGTTTACACGATTGAGCTCACCAGACCCTGGGAGGATTCAATGGAAGAGGCACATGAGCAATAATATCTGCACTGTACTGTGCCAAAGCCCAACATCATGGCTGGAGGACAGACGTCCACTCAGTAGAGGTCGGATGCAGAGTGTTTGTGGCAACATCAACCACCAAACATCTGAGGGATCTGGGAATCAGGGGACAGAGCCAGCACTGAACCATTAAAGCGGCTTCTGAAGCACTAGACGGAAGCATCCATTGGCTCTGGATGAAGAGGAGAGATCCCTGCTGGGCCCAAACGAACACTATAAATACAGGAGACATATCACCCATGATGCTATTCAGCCAATCAGAGTGCTGCAACTCGCGAGCGAGTCACACACATATGGGGAAACTGTGGTTGGCGGAGAAAGCATCAGAGGAAAGTTAATTAAGCTAATTAATACCTAATCTTGCATAATGCTGCTTTAATATGCATGAGCTGATTAGCGTGATCATTTTGAGTGGCTGAGTGTTAAATGGATTGCAGCAGGGCTGAGAATCACCGCTATAGATTAAAGAGGATGTAAATACAGAGCTCCATTTTGCACGATGTAGCACCTTTAGAGACGGCGTTCCAGCCCCAGTCTCTCAATCTGAGGGTTGTTCACCGATTTCCAAATAACACCGAAATGAATTTGTAACTGTTCTGTCAGCTCTCTGCCTGACTGTTAATTAACATTCACATTAAAACGCCCACGTTTGTGCATAAACTGCCCCAAATCTCAGTAATTAAAGGCACTCAAAAAAGTGTTTCCTCCCCTGCCTTCAGCGGAGACACAGGAGAACGAGGGGGCCTTCGGGAGTAGGTGGACTGCATGAGAGGCTTACTCATTCACTGAGGCGAGCTCATTCACCAGATCACATAAATACAGGAGCGAGGACTGGATGTGAAAACACTTGTGAAAGGACTGAAGAGAGATGCAGGACTGTCTGTCTGTGTATTAGTTGTCCTGGAACTGGGGTATTAAATGAATATTAAATCAAACCTAATTAGAGAAAACTTCCTGAAGCCAAGGTCTGGAACATCTTAATGTCTCACCTGCTTTATGATTCAGTGCTATGCGATGTATACAGGAGGAGCCTGAGAGAGAAACACTCTAAATACATGGGGAGGGAACAGAAGTACATGGTACTGACGTGCGGGTGTGTCCATCCACGCATTGTCTAATGTATTATTAATTGTAATATAAGCATTTTGTGAGTAAACAACAGACGTTTTGGGTTACTATGGACGACTGGAGGCAGTACAGACAGAGTAATTGACATGCACGTGATTGGATGGTTTAGCATTGAAACAAATGGAAATGAGACATTTTGATTGGTTAGGCCTGGTTTACCAGTTTGAGTCCTCACAGTGCTTTGTACACCATTAACATCACTACTCTGTACTGGCCACTTATGATCAGATCACCCAGCACTTCTTAGATCGCTCACTGATATCTGATGACACGTTGATGACACAGGAAGACAGCAGTTTGTTATGAAATGTGTATCGACTCCTCGTCCCCTCACTTAAATCGCAGTGCTCGTCACAACGCACAGACCTGATTGGCAGGGGGACGCGCGTGACGCTTCCGTGCAATTGGTCGGTGAGTTTCCTGGGCCACGAAGCCTGTATTGCAAAGACTAGAACATTCATGTGGGTTAAAATAAACATTCCGAGGTTTATCGGCCGTGGGTCCGGAGCCAGACGGAACAGCGTCTGGGTCCATACCCTACATCTCAACCGCTCAATCAAACTGAGCACTCAGTGACTGACTGGAACAGCCTTCACGTTGTATATTCATGAAGCGTCTGACACCCTGCATGACAATTTGTTAACCTTAAATAAATATGGAGAGCTTTGAGTGATGAAACAGCCGTGTTTCCTCTGCTCTTTAACAAAGTACGTGACCAGCATGCTGGCTCGAGCGGTAGGTGGACTGGCGCTACAATGCACGGAGGTCATCTCCATTCTGCTCCAACAGATAACATATTCAAATGAAAAAGTCAAATTTGGGAAAGGCTCACACAATATGCCACCTAGGTGGATGACTGGTGTTGGCTGTACTTTGTGCAGCCCCAGGTTGGTCATCTCTGGGGGTTAGTAGTTAAACTAGCTGCTCTTGAACTAATCATCTGGTTAAGAGGCAACTTAAGAGGTACAATGTCTTATATGCTGACGTGACCCACTGAACTGAGATCAGAGAAGATCCAGGGATGTTTAAATGGATTGTGCATGAACCCCTTTAAGTCTGGGCCCTTCTTTGCTTCCCTGATGCTTTGCACAACAGTCACAGATGTGCCATAAACAAGTATTATCCTCAACCTGCAGCAGTGACGGCCTTTTCCCAGACACCCCACCTCTCCTGGAATTTGCGGGATTCTCCCACATATAGATAGTGTCTTCCTGTATTGTGTAGTTCTGTAACTCCAGACTGTAGTTCATCTGTTCGACTGTAGTTTCTCTGCATACTTTGTTAGCCTCCTTTCACTCGGCTCTTCAATGCTCTGGACCTCCACATGGCCACCACAAAGCAGGTATTATTTGGGTGGTGGGTCGTTCTCTGCACTTGTACAAGTAGATCAAACATCTACGTCTACAACATATACATCAACAAGGTGGACCAACTAGGTTGGTGTGTCTAATAGAGTGGATAATGAATGGCCACTGTTTAAAAACTCCAGCAGCACTGCTGTGTCTGACAATGACCCACCATCCACACAATACCTGCTGGGTGGTGGTCCTGTGGGGTCCTGACCATTAAAGATCAGGGTGAAAGGAGGAGAATAAAGTATGCAGAGAAACAGATGGGCTACAGTCTGTAATTATAGAACCACAAAGTGCTCCTGTGTGGTCAGTGGAGCTGAAAAAATATGGACAGTGAGTGTAGAAATAAGGAGGTGGTGTTAATGGTGTGGCTGATTGAGGTCTGGATTTTACTAGTGGTTGGTTTAGCCTAATACATTCCAATCTAATAATACTTTCCTGGACCAGACTATGGATTGATTCCCTGGCAGGGTAAGTCAACCACACTATACCAACAAGTGTCCTCCAGCTCTGTTTGATCTCCTTATGTGTTTGCAGAAACAGTGTCAGGTAGCAGTTGTTGTTTGGTGGAAACCGTATTTCAGGATTTCAGCAGGTACAAAGCTTAGTTAGTGATCAGCTTTGCGATGCATGTGGGACTGTGTGGCCTAGTTGCTCCTTTGTCTGACTGAAGTGGCCACCAGCACAGTTGCTGATTGGAAGAGATGGATGGCCAGCTGGGAACAGCATCAGCATGGTGTAGAGGACACTGCTAACAAGCCCTGTGCAACAACACATACATGCACAGCTGAAACTGCTGCAAAGGAAAGTGTTGTGTTATTGCTGTTCGCCAGCCAGGCGGTTAAAAGGTTACATTTATACAGATACAGTGGAAAGTCCACCGGACTTACTGTACTGTGCAGACAGGGTGTAGCAGGACAACAGTAGGCATGGCAGGGAGACAGGGTAGTTGAAGTTAGGGGTAGGTGTAGGATAGGTTATCTGTAGTGCTTAAGGTTAGGGGTAGATGTACAGTAGGTTATGTGTAGTANAAGGGAACAGAAAGAGAGAAAGAGTTAACAGAAGGGAGAGGGGAGGAAAGGAGAGAGACGGCCAGAGAGAGAGAGAGAGAGAGAGAGAGAGAGAGAGAGAGAGAGAATCATTAGCTATATCAGAGAGAGACAGGGAGTGGGTGGAGTAGTGAAACAAGGAGTGGAATAGGGTGAAGGGAACAGAAAGAGAGAAAGAGTTAACAGAAGGGAGAGGGGAGGAAAGGAGAGAGACGGCCAGAGAGAGAGAGAGAGAGAGAGAGAGAGAGAGAGAGAGAGAGAATCATTAGCTATATCAGAGAGAGACAGGGAGTGGGTGGAGTAGTGAAACAAGGAGTGGAATAGGGTGAAGGGAACAGAAAGAGAGAAAGAGTTAACAGAAGGGAGAGGGGAGGAAAGGAGAGAGACGGCCAGAGAGAGAGAGAGAGAGAGAGAGAGAGAGAGAGAGAGAGAGAATCATTAGCTATATCAGAGAGAGACAGGGAGTGGGTGGAGTAGTGAAACAAGGAGTGGAATAGGGTGAAGGGAACAGAAAGAGAGAAAGAGTTAACAGAAGGGAGAGGGGAGGAAAGGAGAGAGACGGCCAGAGAGAGAGAGAGAGAGAGAGAGAGAGAGAGAGAGAGAGAGAATCATTAGCTATATCAGAGAGAGACAGGGAGTGGGTGGAGTAGTGAAACAAGGAGTGGAATAGGGTGAAGGGAACAGAAAGAGAGAAAGAGTTAACAGAAGGGAGAGGGGAGGAAAGGAGAGAGACGGCCAGAGAGAGAGAGAGAGAGAGAGAGAGAGAGAGAGAGAGAGAGAATCATTAGCTATATCAGAGAGAGACAGGGAGTGGGTGGAGTAGTGAAACAAGGAGTGGAATAGGGTGAAGGGAACAGAAAGAGAGAAAGAGTTAACAGAAGGGAGAGGGGAGGAAAGGAGAGAGACGGCCAGAGAGAGAGAGAGAGAGAGAGAGAGAGAGAGAGAGAGAGAGAATCATTAGCTATATCAGAGAGAGACAGGGAGTGGGTGGAGTAGTGAAACAAGGAGTGGAATAGGGTGAAGGGAACAGAAAGAGAGAAAGAGTTAACAGAAGGGAGAGGGGAGGAAAGGAGAGAGACGGCCAGAGAGAGAGAGAGAGAGAGAGAGAGAGAGAGAGAGAGAGAGAATCATTAGCTATATCAGAGAGAGACAGGGAGTGGGTGGAGTAGTGAAACAAGGAGTGGAATAGGGTGAAGGGAACAGAAAGAGAGAAAGAGTTAACAGAAGGGAGAGGGGAGGAAAGGAGAGAGACGGCCAGAGAGAGAGAGAGAGAGAGAGAGAGAGAGAGAGAGAGAGAGAATCATTAGCTATATCAGAGAGAGACAGGGAGTGGGTGGAGTAGTGAAACAAGGAGTGGAATAGGGTGAAGGGAACAGAAAGAGAGAAAGAGTTAACAGAAGGGAGAGGGGAGGAAAGGAGAGAGACGGCCAGAGAGAGAGAGAGAGAGAGAGAGAGAGAGAGAGAGAGAGAGAATCATTAGCTATATCAGAGAGAGACAGGGAGTGGGTGGAGTAGTGAAACAAGGAGTGGAATAGGGTGAAGGGAACAGAAAGAGAGAAAGAGTTAACAGAAGGGAGAGGGGAGGAAAGGAGAGAGACGGCCAGAGAGAGAGAGAGAGAGAGAGAGAGAGAGAGAGAGAGAGAGAATCATTAGCTATATCAGAGAGAGACAGGGAGTGGGTGGAGTAGTGAAACAAGGAGTGGAATAGGGTGAAGGGAACAGAAAGAGAGAAAGAGTTAACAGAAGGGAGAGGGGAGGAAAGGAGAGAGACGGCCAGAGAGAGAGAGAGAGAGAGAGAGAGAGAGAGAGAGAGAGAGAATCATTAGCTATATCAGAGAGAGACAGGGAGTGGGTGGAGTAGTGAAACAAGGAGTGGAATAGGGTGAAGGGAACAGAAAGAGAGAAAGAGTTAACAGAAGGGAGAGGGGAGGAAAGGAGAGAGACGGCCAGAGAGAGAGAGAGAGAGAGAGAGAGAGAGAGAGAGAGAGAGAATCATTAGCTATATCAGAGAGAGACAGGGAGTGGGTGGAGTAGTGAAACAAGGAGTGGAATAGGGTGAAGGGAACAGAAAGAGAGAAAGAGTTAACAGAAGGGAGAGGGGAGGAAAGGAGAGAGACGGCCAGAGAGAGAGAGAGAGAGAGAGAGAGAGAGAGAGAGAGAGAGAATCATTAGCTATATCAGAGAGAGACAGGGAGTGGGTGGAGTAGTGAAACAAGGAGTGGAATAGGGTGAAGGGAACAGAAAGAGAGAAAGAGTTAACAGAAGGGAGAGGGGAGGAAAGGAGAGAGACGGCCAGAGAGAGAGAGAGAGAGAGAGAGAGAGAGAGAGAGAGAGAGAATCATTAGCTATATCAGAGAGAGACAGGGAGTGGGTGGAGTAGTGAAACAAGGAGTGGAATAGGGTGAAGGGAACAGAAAGAGAGAAAGAGTTAACAGAAGGGAGAGGGGAGGAAAGGAGAGAGACGGCCAGAGAGAGAGAGAGAGAGAGAGAGAGAGAGAGAGAGAGAGAGAATCATTAGCTATATCAGAGAGAGACAGGGAGTGGGTGGAGTAGTGAAACAAGGAGTGGAATAGGGTGAAGGGAACAGAAAGAGAGAAAGAGTTAACAGAAGGGAGAGGGGAGGAAAGGAGAGAGACGGCCAGAGAGAGAGAGAGAGAGAGAGAGAGAGAGAGAGAGAGAGAGAATCATTAGCTATATCAGAGAGAGACAGGGAGTGGGTGGAGTAGTGAAACAAGGAGTGGAATAGGGTGAAGGGAACAGAAAGAGAGAAAGAGTTAACAGAAGGGAGAGGGGAGGAAAGGAGAGAGACGGCCAGAGAGAGAGAGAGAGAGAGAGAGAGAGAGAGAGAGAGAGAGAATCATTAGCTATATCAGAGAGAGACAGGGAGTGGGTGGAGTAGTGAAACAAGGAGTGGAATAGGGTGAAGGGAACAGAAAGAGAGAAAGAGTTAACAGAAGGGAGAGGGGAGGAAAGGAGAGAGACGGCCAGAGAGAGAGAGAGAGAGAGAGAGAGAGAGAGAGAGAGAGAGAGATTTAATGGCAATAGCAGAGAGAGTGAGGGCAAAGAAAGACAGAAAGCAAGACAGATGGGTGAGAAAGGAACAGAGAACAAATGAAGAGGGAGAGAGGGAAAAAGAGAGGACACTGCTGAAGTAGGCCAGAGCGCAAGGGAGGCCGTATGTCCCAGATCAGTCGTTTTCCTCAAGCAAAATTGAGAGAGAGAGAGAGAGAGAGAGAGAGAGAGAGAGAGAGAGAGAGAGAGAGGGCCTAATTTAGAAAAGTGTGAACTGCCCCCCTCCCCAAGAGCCAACACAGCAAATCTTAGAGGAGAGAGAAAAAGTCCACCATCCTCTACTCTCCGTCAAACTGACTGTGGGAGTGGACAGAGGACAGAGAGAGAGAGAGAGAGAGAGAGAGAGAGAGAGAGAGATATGATAGCATTACAACCCGACATTAAGAGTTCTCCACTGGAGAGTAATTGAAAGCGATCCAGTGTATCGATCGAGTCTATGCAGGTAGTTCTCAAACGCAGCTCAAGAACCCAGATGTGGTGTTTATAACACCGCCTTGCTGACATTCAGCCTAGAACAAACGTGCTCAAACCCATTCTCTCTGAAGGACTCTTCTCACTCCGACAAAAACGAACTGCATCAGCATCCGCTACACCGATTCACTCTGTTATCTAATCAGCCAATCGTCTTTGAGCATGGCAGGATTGTTGATGATTGTCAGACAAGCTGGGTTGAGTATAATTAGTGTGATTTCAGCAGAACCGTCTATAGTGTTACTCAGAATGGAGTGATAAAGAAAACATCCAGTGAGCGTCAGTTGTACAGACGAACACGCCTTGAGAACGGTCAGACGGGCCGGAACTGACAGAAAGGCTATTAGGTTCCAAGAACAAAAGGCTGAGGCTACAGTGGACACAGGCTCACCAGCACTGGACATCTGGAGACCGGGGAAAAGCTCGCAGATGATAGGGTGAAAAGTTTATATGACAGTTTTTGTAGTGGACGATGTAATGGACTTGGTGTGAAGGTTCCATCCTGGGTATGAACAGGTCTTTATCCAGAGCATACATTTGAATCATGTTACCCGGGCAGCAGAATGCAGAGTGAGGAGTCTTACCCATGGTTAGGGATAGACTGGTGTACTCACCCAGCCAGGGAATCCAACCATGCCATAGGAAAGGCAGTGTTGTTATCCACTCTGCTACCCAACCATTAAATGCCCACTGTGTGCTCAGAAAAGCAAGATATCTCAAAACCATATCATCCCCATATCAACGATCTCTATCTAGGACACACCAAAAAGAACAGAACAGGCACAGCGAGCTGAGATCTGGTCAGCTGCCTCATCTCTCTGACGTTGTCATTCACCCTGTGAAGCCTTGAGCCGCTAAATGTCACTCATACAGCCTCCGCCAGAGACGGCAGTTGAGTTTAATGGCTCTTGATTGATGCACCGTCACACTTTATAAAGCAGAACTGAACCCTTGTGTCTGGGGCAGCCCAGAGGAAGACCGCTTCCCCTTTCGAGCCTCAGATCAACCAAAGATTGCTTCCTCACTCCATCTCAGGGAATTCTTTATACCTAACTTGCTCTGCTCATTACAGGGCCATGCAGCAGCAGATCTGTTCCCTAATCATGTCTATCCTCTCGGTACGGCCGGTATTAGAGGCAGTGCCTTTGCGGTGGGATGGATCGAGTGCCTCGAACGCAGTTTCTAGTTCATAGTGCGTGTTTGAGGCCAATGTACACTGATCATCCATAACATCCATAACATCCATAACCTTCTGCACTCACTGTCCATTTGATCAGCCGAGTGGAGGCGGTGTTTAAACACTCCAGCAGCACTACTGTCTCTGAGCCACTCGCACCAGCACACACAAACATGTCAGTGTGACTGCAGTGCCGAGAATGACCCGCCACACACATAATACCTGCCCTGTGGTGGTCCTGTGGGGTCCTGAGCATTGAAGATCTGGCTGAAAGGAGGAGAATAAAGTCTGCAGAGAATCGGATGGACACAGTGCTCCTGTATGCTACGAGGAGCTGATGAAGTGGACTGTGAGAGTTGAAACATACCAGGTATATCATACAGGAAGTGGTAAACAACTAAGCGTGAAGCAATGGTGCACTGCGGATGTTTTTAGGGTAGGGGTGAAGAAATAATAAGGGAACTTGCACAACATGGTGCCCCACCAGCCTGCAAAAGTGCTGTGATGCACCACGTGTGATAAGATCTTCATCTTTGATGAAGATTAAGATTGCGTTATTGGGCTGAAATCGTACCTCCATACACACTGCAGTAGGATGTCAGGGTTACAGCTGAGGCTGCATTAAAGCTCTTAAGCGTATCATACTGAATACATATTTGGGTTTTTGAGACCTGTGCAGTATAACATGATATATTAATACATAATCAATTATATATTAATAATAACAAAAAAAAATTAATAAACTATTAGGAATTAATGACCTAAATAAGAAAAAAACTGATGTTTCTGCCCCTGGTGGACCATTCATGCATTGCATTCACTACAAAGATACATATAGATGAATAGGTTTGATGGAGAATAAATTAATCTGGACATTGAGTGAGCAGTGATGCCTTTCATAGGTCATCCAGTTAGGGTCAGCATCATTGGCAGACCGCTGCAAATCGCAGGATTACATGCACACAGACCGTTATGATAACCGCGACCGATCAAGATCAAGATCAGTGGTTTGTTGTCATGCAAGAGGTCAATTCAAAATCTTATCAAAGGTATTTTGGCTGAACCCTTAGACTGTCATCAGAGCACTCACTGTGGGAAAGCCTGCCCCAGAGGTCATGCTGTAGGGGACACTGTAGGCCACTGCGTCTCGTTTTTAGTGGGATTCTTCTCTCTCCGTTTCAAAAACACTTCATTGTGTTTGTTCACTTGGAAGGGCATCTAGGAGGGCACTTCACAAGCAGTTCATCCTATTGTGAAGGGACCCTTTAGAGTGCCACAACACATTTCTCCACTGAAGGAGCTTCCATTAGGAAATTTCCCACAAATGTAGAGACACAGTTTATGGCACTAAATCACATTGTATCCACTGGAGAGGAACTTCTCATTGAGAGGAGCACCTAACCTGCCACTCTTACCTGTAATAGAACCATATACGGCACTGCATCTCATTTTCTCTACTGGACATGGTACCTTTGGGACACTGTAGGGGGCAGAATCCTCATACCACTGGGGCAGCATAGAGGACACTTCATAACAGCACTCTTTCTAATAGAAGGCCGTTCATTAAGACACACTCAATTTTTCGGGCACATTATTCTAATATACTGCAAGGAGAGGAACCCCGGGGACACATAATCAGCAAAGTGCAGCCGATAGGCAATTTCTTGTCATTCTACCCTCTCTGCAGGGCACTTTAGTGACACTGTTCAGCGGTGGCATTCAGGTACACTAGATTCCAGGTCCAAAACTGAAATGCATAAAGGTACACAATCATTACTTGGATGTATTCAGTTCCTGGTCCTGTACAGCCCAGTTAATGCTAAATTATGTGACAATTGTACCTTAAAATAGCAGCTTCAGAATCATGCTGAAGCTGCACTGACTGTAACGGGGAGAATGCTATCTCTGTCACTGCCACTGGGCTGGAATACTGTTACTGCACTATGTAACTTTGGTGGAGTTGCATGAGACCTCTCTCCAGGAATGCTGTCATTCCGCACACTTCTTTAACTCAGCTGCTAATGGGAATAAGGGGGGTCAAAACTTGTGAGTGGGAAAAGGACATTATTAAAATTACAACACAAATGTATTAGGACACCCTGATTTGGACAGTCATTGGCATCATTGAATGTCAGTTTTTTTGGGTGGAATGAACGTATATGAACGAGAGTGTGCAACAGAATTGAACCCTCATTTGCTATCTAGGTACAGTGTGATTGATTACGTTTTTCTAGTAAATATGTTTTTGAAATATTAAACTTCATCCTGAAACTGGTTTGAATTTATGAATGAATTGAGTCGAGAACAAGCAGTTTGCTTCACGAAGTAAAAACAAGTATTTAAAAATACATCAATACAGAAATGTATTAAAATTCTATTTGAGCTTTACATGTATATCTTGAAGCATGAATTTGTTGGTTGTTTTACAGCTTATTTCCCATATATGGACTGTAAGGAATTCTGGAAGAGTCAGGAAAATTGTGTTTTCCACAACACAGGCCCTTTCCACAACAAAACATTTCGCCTATTTCTGGCTGGACACCCGAGACTCTCCAGGAGACTTGTGTAATTGTATTGGAACACAGCCTGTTTTGTAACTGTGATGATGTGTGACTTGCGGCACCGCTGAGAGTCCCACACAATGGTGAAGTTACTCAACTGAAAAAACATTTCCCCCAGGACTCGCAAGAACGCTCGATCTCACATAAACTCCTCTAATCAGGCCGTGATCACCAAAGATCTGAAACAGCTGAGAGCCCCAAAAATGGAAGGACCAGATGCAGGATTGAGGAGACTGTGGGTGACTGATTTCTGTTTTAGGAGTGTGGACTGCTAAGACCTCCCCAACTGTTGGCAGAACCTGTTTCTGGAGTTCTACTGCACTGCAGTAGGCGAATGTAAAACACTTCCTTTCGATTTAGGTTTAGGACCAGGAGGTGATTCACATGGGCCTCATCCGGGGTGTACACTGCACATAAGGCCTAAATGGGACCCATGAGAGATTCAGGTGGGCTCTAACTATGAGGCTCGTTTAGGAAGCCCAAATGAGTCGCAGAAACAAACCCACCTAGGCCACGTTCCACCCATTCCACCATGCTGCTTAGTCAGTTCATTTTGAAGTATCTTCATAGGGGGGTTATTTTAAACCTGTTCAAAATTCAAACAGGGTCTCGTTTGATTTGCTGTAAAAGGCAAATATGCTAATAGACTCGTGAACTTCATGAACTTCTTTTGGTTTTCAAAGAAATGGACAGAGTTGGAACTGATTAAATAAAAGACAAATTGTCCTGCATTTGAAGCCATTTTGCAATATTTGTATTACCTGGTCCTACTCTGCAGAGACGTACTCCAAACTCTCATCTAAGGAACCTGATCCACTAAATTTGTCATTTTTGGTTGTATTTTCTTTGCAAAGTGTGAGTACATCCACTAGTTTAATTCTTCTGGCTCTATCATTGGGAGGTCACCAGGTTGATCCCTGGTGATGCCATAGCCACCCACAGCCAGGAGTCCCACAGAACACAACTGGCCTCTCTCTGAATGGGTGGGATGGTCCTTCCTTTCCCCCAATACTCAGTATGGGAGATGCTAGGCAGTACAAACCACTGATATGACAGAATAGCTAGGTATTGAGGTCCAGCGTGTTGAGCTCCTGGAGTGCTGCAATAGTGCAGGTTCGAGGTGTGTTGGAGCTTCTTCATGTGACTCGGAGGAAGCATGATATTTTACACCCCAGATGTGGACATTTCAGGTCCAGAAAGTCAAAATCTACCCCAGGATTTGGTTCTGACTGCCTAGGCTGCTGGACCTGAAATGCCCACCTGTCCTTCACCCTCCCAGCACTGGTATCATCATGTGATGGGAAGCCAGAGCTGGTGGGTTGGGACTAGAAATGGCCTAATTTGGATGGAAAATTGAGGAAACCAATATATCGAGTATGGAGCATAACCATTCTCACACTCATCTCACAGACGGCTCTGCATGGTGAAATGGCATGAGCCCGGTTCTCTCTCTCCGACACTGATGTGAATATGGCTGAGGGGATTTTTTTTTCTGCTGAATGTCTTACTGTAAGAAGGCATGAAAGAAGCGTTTGAAGTACAAAGAGCACTGCAGAACTTTCACACAGCAGCAGCAGCAGCTATGAGACGAGAGGCAGGCGGCGAACATCAGCTTTCAATAAATTACAGCATAAATCACAGAATTAGATGCTCGATAAACTCGCTGTCAGGCCAATGCTGCATTTAACATCTGGAGCTGGATTTTTCATAACACTATCTGAACAAAAATCTCATGACTCCAAAATGACAGGAGAAGTTAAAAACCTTCTGACCTTTCAATGGAAGTCAGTAAAAACATTCTGGAGCATGTTGGAGCATTTCTATTGGTCCATTCGTTGTGTAAAAAGAACAGCTGAGAAAAATGGCAAAAATAGAGATACATACATTTTGTGTTAACGATCAAAAACATTTTCTATCTCTCAAATTAATTTTACAGCAGTAAGACAGTGAGATTTTGCTTATAAGGACTAAATAGCACTTTTTATCTCAGACATCTAGTTGGGAATTGATCATGCTGAGTGTTTTGAGCTGCAAATGCCAAAATATTGATTCATTTTTTGTAATGAATATCTTGACAATGTTATTCAGTATTATTAGTATTGTCCCCTCTCGGGGCTTTTATTCTGAAATTTGAACTCTGTGTGAACAAAGAAAGAGAGCAGCCCCTCCCTTCTTTGTCTACAACCCAATATCTGGATCAGTGATGTCCTTAGTCCCGCCCCCTCTCTCGCTGACCAGTCTGAGTCTGTATGCAGGTTGAGCATCTACACGGCAGATTTTGGGTTCTACGAGTTAATGTTACTGTGGCTGTAACTGACACATGTCTACACTTTCTTAAGGCAACTACACTAATGAACGTCTCATGGTGATGCACTAGATTTGAAACACTGTGTAGTGTGCTAGAGTGTGGTTTGGGACACAGCCCTGCTAAACGAAAGTGCCAAAGAGAAAGAGTTAAAGAAACAGGGGAAGGTGTGCACAGGGCTCGCTGGTCTTAAAGTGGGCACTACAGAGGGCATGACGGTGGAGTGGGCGGATGTGAGCAGGATTGATTCTGGAATTTCCAGGCATAGCGAGCTTGACTTGTGTGTGGAGCGGGAGGGTGCGGGTAATAAAAATCAAGCCTTTAGAGGCTTTCTACTCAGGAAGCGCTGGATCAGGTGTGTTGGGAGCAGAGGAAACACTAAAATGTGCAGGCCGTGGGGGTTCTCACAAAGCTCGGTAGGGAATGACTGAGCTAGACACATGTTCCACTTCATGCTAGATCATTTATTGTGACCAAACCTTTTCTCTCCAAAACAGCAACTTTACAGCAGAAGCAAAAAACCTTCACGTTTAATGGAAGTCAGTGTAAAAAGGTTTTATTCATAGCTCATTTTGGAGCATTTCGATTGGTCCAAATGGAGATTTATGGCTCTGTTAAGACAGCAATAATACAAAACCTGTGAATGGCTATTGTGAAAGCCAAGCCGAGTGTGTGTTTGAGTGGGAAACGAAAGGGAATGGCAGGAGGTTATCACATTGTTGAGTAGAAGAGATATTCTTCATTGTCTATTGCGGGTTGAGTCTAATTTTAGCGCTCCCTTTGTGCGCCTGTCTGATTATCCACTCTGTCATCCTCTCCCTGATCGCTGTACTCCTAACACTCACTCTAAACCTGAACGAGGACGTGTGTCTGTGTCTGGGTGTGTGTGAGAGTTAAGGAGATCAGTGGTTTCAGTGGTTTTAAGTGTTTTGACAACACTGTTGTGCCTGAAGCCTGGCGCACCAAGGACTAAGGAGCCACAGTGGAGAGTGTGTCTTTGTGCACTGCCTGTGTTCTCACGTCTGCCTTTACAACAAGTCAGAATGAGAGAAAAGAAGAGAAGGAAGGAGAGTAGAGAGAAGCAGAGGAGGAGAACCATGAGCAAGAACCTTCAGATCACTTTCAGGCTTCAACTCTTAACTCTAAACCCGGCATTTCCACTGACAGGTTATCCTGAAGCCATATGGTTGCATATAAATGATTAAACTGACCACCACCACCCTCCACCCTCCACCACCCCTGATACACCCTCCACACCCACTCCACCTTTGTGTTGAACAACATCGCACCCACCTCCACCCCACGTCCTCCTACACATATCTGTGCACTCATTCGGTGGCTCCACTCACTCACACTGAAGTTAAAGAGAGTGCTTTGGTCTGGAGTGCTTTCTGAATGGGTTGCAATACAGAGCAGCCAATCAGAACACAGCGTCTACATATACAGAGCCACCTTCAGCCAAAATCCTGTATGCACTGTTTATGATTCAGTTATTAATCACAGTCCATAAACGACTGCATTATTTGGTAACCTTTGATGTTAGTGTTTCTCGTGGGGTCCCACAGGGTTCTATTATAGGGTCTTTAAAGGTGATGTTAATTAGGAGAGTGAATATCTGACGTTTGGACTAATATACGGGGTTTAAGGAATTGTTGAGTCCCTCAGGGTCCTATTACAGGGTCTTATAAGATGATAGATTATGAGAGGATCACAGTTATGAGAGTGCAGAACCGAGGTCTGGGTTAAAGGACAGAGTTTCAGGAGTTAATATCAGGTGTCTCCAGAAGACCATCCAAATAAAGTGCTACCATGTTTCTCCTCCACATAAAGTACACCGTGCGGCTTTTTTCTGCATCATTATTAGTTCCCCTCTTTTCATCCTCCTCCTCCTCCATGACAGTACACACTCATGTATAATTACGGCTGACCAATGCACTGACCTCCCACTTTCTCCACATAGGCCGCATTCTGAGAGCAGGCGATATTATGGAGCATCTCGACGGAGACAAAAGATTCCTCTGAATAGACTCAGAGAAGGTAATGGCAGGGAACACTCCCACCCCAAATCAACACACATGCACGTCCAACAGAACGCTCATTTACCTAACTCCCACTCCCACGTAAATGCCGAGATGAGAAGATTCGCTTTTGTTTGTGTGAGCAGAGCTCCGTGGCCGCACTGTGAATCCCGCTTTACCAGGCTTGTGGCAATGATTACAGGTCCATATAATGGAAAACGGAATATGCTTTTTGGGAATAATAGGTTTTGATGTACTAGACAATTAATGGTTCTATAAAGTATGTAACTGTCAGTCGGCTTATGTGGACACATACATACATTTTCAAATTCGTCATGTTTGTGACGTCACAACCAGATGCATTTGCCTACACCATATGGACAAAAATATTGGGACACCCGCTCATTCATCTTCTGAAATCAAGGGTATTAAAAATGAATTTATCCTGCTTGTTTTTTATCTCTACAGTCCAGAGAAGGCTTGGAGCATTGCTGTGAGGATTTGATTGCATTCAGTGACAATAACACCAGTGAGGTCAGGATGATCACCACCCCAGCTCACCCCCCAACTCGCTAACTCATTCCAAAGTATAGGATGGAGACCCATCATTCCAGAGAACACAGCTCATTCTACTGCTTCATAGCTCGATGTTTGGGGGCGTTATACCCCTCTAGCCCAAACCTGGTATTACGTAAATAAAGTTTCATTTTCAGTGGATGACATTTCTGTGTGGACTGCAGAACATTTTGTATCAGATTATTGTTTATTATTATTTATCGTAAGATCTTTCCAAAGTGGTTTCTCGGGAAAGCTTTTGTGCATCCGGGCTGTGGTCGAGTCTGAACCCTCTGAGAAGATTGTGAGTAAATATAGATTTGAGGAAACGTCTCACAGTCTCATACTTGAAGCCTTCCCGCATGTGGAGTCCTTTAACATCTAATAATTCAGACTGTGGGTGGGAGTCGTTCTGATGTGAGTCATGATACACTCCACCCATCCTCCGGTGAAAGTGCTGAAACTATCTGGCCTACAGAAGTTGTGAAGTATAGTTTGTGTGCTTAGATGCAGACTGGTTGGTGGGACTGTGGTGATTCCAGTCGAATAAAGGACTCTCTTATCTTATCTTAACCACAGGGTCCTAAGCAGGTTCAACACACTCTCGTTATACACTGGCATGACAAAGGTCATGGGATATCAGTATGTAAAGTGGGTTACTTCAGGGGACGTATGCCCACAGCAATGGTGCAAAAACAGGTTGTGGGTCTTTTGGTGGTGTATAAAAAAATAATCAGAACATCAGAAAAATCCTCAGAATAGCATTACATTTAATTCATGTGACGTGACTTCAGCGTGGACAGAGTTAAACAGCATTCTTGCGGTGCAATTTTGACGATTTTGGACCTGCAGCCAGTGGCTCCAGGGCCAGTGCAACACCAAGCAATGCATCTATGTTAGCTAACCCAACTAATGTTATGCTGATTGATCAGACATGAGCAGGCCGAGCTAAAAAACTGATGGTGCTGCTCTTTAACAGTCCTCTGGAATTGCATCACCAAAGGCATTACCACCCACCGTGGACAGCGCAGTGGGTGGTAACATTGGCTGTGCAAACAGACAAGCACCTCTGGCAGAAATTACATCTGCATTCAGTGCAGGAGCCCCACACACATCCCGCAGGTCAGTGCAGCATCCCTTAGCTTCCACAGGACATGGCAAAAGTCAAGAATAACTACTTCCTGTCGTGCAAATATTATGTTTTCAGTGTAATCACACACCTGCACAGCTAAAACCAACTACATTCACAGAAACCGTGTGCAAGAGTTGAGTAATTGATGGAGCCCTGTGAACAAATCCACTGCTCGACTGAAACATCTGAACACTGCTTCAGATGAAACAGAATAACAGCGAACAGATCTGCACAGGTAGACTTACACTAAATCAAATCTGACCACATTTCCTGACCATCACAAAGCTCCTACTGACCACAGAGCATTGTAAAGTCAGCGACAGAAGCTCATCTTCCTCTGCACAGTGTGTGTTGGTCATCCTCTGGTCCAGGGGTGGGGAACCGAGGGGCCGGGGCCAGATGTGTGAATCAGGTGTGCTTGGGTGGCATAAGCACAATAAGTGTGGGAATCTGACCCTTCAGGAGGTGGAGTTTCCCACCCCTGCTCTCCATCAACGCTACAGCACACTGTTGGCTGAATGGTCCGGGTGGTACACTACTCTTAGCCCAAGAGAGACACTGAGCGTCGCTGCTCCTGTATGGTCAGTGTAGTGCAGAGACAAGACAGTGTGGAGACAAGCAGGCGGACATGTAATGGATGTGCAAATGTTTGTGGACACCCTTTCTAATTATGTAATGCATTCAACTCATTTAAGCTGCAGCCACTGCTGACACATATGAACGCATACAGCTTGTCTGGTTCCTGTAGAGATGTGTTGCCAATAGAATAGGACTAAAGTGGTATAAAGCCCCCCAGCACTGAGCTGTGGAACAGCGGACATGTGTGCTCTGCAATGACGGTGCTCCATCCACCACTTTTGAGCTCTCTTTAATACCCTTGATTTCAGAAGAAACAATGATTGAGCAGATGTCCCAGTGTTGCTCATATAGTGCATGTGGTCTGTCCAGGTTAATAAGTTGAACTATTAGAGTGTATGAGTGTGTTAAGAGTGTGTAAGTCCCAGTGAGTGCTGTAGGGAAGGGCAGACAGGTGGAACGTATCCGAGCAGGTGTGAGGGCTGCCATGTGAACGGATCAGTCGGTGGGTGTTGCTGGGTGAGTGAGTCTACATGCATGCCAGGGTATGTGGGTGGGAGTGCGTTCACAAGAGTGACAGAAGAGACTGCATCTCTCTTTATTCCTCCTTTACACATTTAAGGCCAGGCGCAATTCACGTAGACCGCCCTCAACGTGTGAGTGTGAGTGCATCCCGCCCTTTTATACACACACACACACACACACATACACACACACATACACACACACAGAGACCAGATACACACCCACTGCAATTTTCTTTCTACTTAACTGAAGATGAGCATCCACACAGTAAAATACAGTCCACATATGTGTGTTCAGCTCACCTGCTGCTCTGCAGAGGCAACATGCTCACACACACACCCTCAAACAGAGAGAGAGAGAGAGAGAGAGAGAGAGAGAGAGAGAGAGAGAGAGAGAGAGACTGAGCAACTCAACCACCAATCAGATTTCTGCAGCCACTTCCCAAAGCCTCGACCAGTTTCCTCTCCTTCAACACCTCGTCCACATTTCAGCCCTGCTTTCATCCACACACTTCCAGTTTTTCTCTGTTTCTCATCTGTGTGTGCATCTGTGCATCTCTCTCTCTCTCTTATCTAGTACCTCTCTCTCTCACACACACACACACACACACACACACATACACACACACACACATTCACTGCGATACAGCAAGGCTTACTTACTGCTGAGGATTGTCTCTGTTTGCAAATCCCTCTTTACCAAGCGACAGCAAAAGATGAAGGAGAGAAAAATTCCAGTGGATGCCAGCAACAGAGGAAAGAAAGGAAGGGTAGAGAGACACTGACAGAGAGAGAAAAAAACAGATAAAACAAAAAAAAGAGAAGGGGAGGAAAAAAGGGAAAGGATGAAAAGAAGTCGCCACGGCAACAATGAGACCTCTGGAAATTACATTTTAGAGAGGGTCCAGAGAGCAAGGGATGGATATTATCCTCCACTGGGCAGTCAGAGATCCAGTGGCCGTGGCTATAGTAACACTTCGATCTCTCTCTCTCGCTCTCCCTCTCTCTCTTTCTCTCCCTCCCTCCCTCCTTCTCTCTCTCTCTTCTCTCTCTCTCTCTATCATTCAAACAGCCCTGATCTCTCAGTCTCTCTCAGCTGGTTGGCTGCTTCAGCTCTCCTCTCATCCGCTTGCTCCCTCTATCACTCACCCGCCCCTCCTCTTCTTCTTCCTCCTCCTCCAGCCCTCTCTCTCTCCCTCCCTTCTTCCCTCACTCTATCTCTATCTCTCTGCATCCGCTCTGCAAGGACTTCAATGCATGGCAAAGATTTCTCTCTCTCTGTCGCTCTGTGTGTGTGTGTGTGTGTGTGTGTGTGTGTGTGTGTGTGTGTGTGTGTGTGTGTGTGTGTGTGTGTGTGTTTGCGTGTGTGTGTGTCTTTGATGTTTTATGGAGTTGAGACTCCAGGCTGTGGAGGGAAAATGTCTCTGACAGAGCTGAGAGAGAGAGAGAGAGAGAGAGAGGATGCTCCACACCCAGGCTGAGTGAGAAGGCAGTACTAACATGCTTACAATTCATTCCAGAAAGCAGTCAGAGAAACAGACAGAAATAAAGAACAGGAATCTGCAGATGAAGCTACATTATGAAATATGAAATGAATACAGAGAGAAAGGAAAAGGAGACGGTAGAAAGAGATAGAGAGCGAACACTCTCTCTCACAGAGAGAATGAGTGGGAAAGAGATAAAGAGTGAGAGGGAAATAGAAAAAAAGTTAGGTAAAGAAAGTTAGAGGGGGAGAGAGTGAGAAAGAGAGAGGTCGAGAGAGAGAGAAAGGAGTGAAGGGGAGGGAGAAAGAGTGAGAAAGAGAGACAGAGAGAGAAAGGATGAGAAAGAGAGAGGGAAAGAGAGAAAGAGTATGAAAGAAGCAAGCTGGACAGATTTCTACTGATCATTGCAGTCCAATAAACAACCTTGACCCCAGTGAAGTAAACACCCTGCAGTCTAAAGCCCTAAACCCTGAACCCAGCTCTGCCAGCTGCTTCTGACACCAACAAACACACCACAGCCTCAACCCAGCACTGCTCCAGTGAGAGTCAAACAGAGCCAATCAGTGCTCCTCCACGATCAGTGGAGAGTCGATGTAGAAATGAGGAGGTGGTCATAATGTTTTGGCTGATCAGTGCATGTTCCTCTTCTGTATTTGTGTGCTCAGGCAGACGAGGCCGAACAATGACGAGGACGACGATGAGGGAGAGAGCAAACGAGAGAGAAAGTAGGACAAGAAGAGAGTTCAAGAGGAAGGGAAGACAGACATGTATGGAATGAAAGGCAGAAAAGAGAGAGGAAGAGAAGGAGAGAATGAATGAACGAGTAAGAACAATGAGAGGAATGGAGACAGAGGGGAAAGAGGGGTGGGCTGGAAAGAAAGAAAGAGAGGAGAAATAAGAAGGACACAATGAGAAAGAGAATAAAGAAAAGGGCACGAGAAGGGATGGATAGAGGACAAGAGAGAGAGAGAGAGAGATGAAGAACGAGAGGAGTTTCAATAAACTCCAGCTTTCATCTGCTTATAGTGTAAAATCGATGCTCTGACTGAAGGTCTCTCCTCGGGCCTGCCTTACATATCTGACCACAGCGTCCCACTATCCACTCCAACACGCCTGAGCGAGCGAGCTGTATTTATAGAGTGCTGTTAGAGAGGGAGGGAGTGTGTGATCTAATTAAGTGTGTGAGAACACAGTGTGTGTGTGTCAGTTATATGTGGATTAGTGTAAGGCTGAGTGGTGGGAATGTGCTCATGCTCACGCGGGACAATGCAGATACAGAAACTGCACATGCAGCACATTAGCATTGTTTCTGCACGTGTGTGCAGTTATTAAAACATCCGTTCATCATCAGCCGGGGCTGCGTACCAATAACCGGACCGGTGCACTTATTCACGTGCACGCACTCTAGTGTAAACGAGTGCAGTTGTCTTATTTAAAGTGATTGACATTTAAAGTAATGAATTAATGATCGATTTGATATATACCAGCCATAACATTATGACAGCAATGCTGCTGGAGTGTTTAAACCTGGTGTTTAGACCGGCCAACGGTGTCATGTGGACATTGTGTCCTGTGACCACCGATGTATAACTAGTGGATGACCATCACAAACTGTGCATTAACAGATGAGCTTCCGTCTCTGACTTTACATCGACAAGGTGGAGCAACTAGGTAGGAGTGTCTAATAGAGTGGACAGTGAGTGGACACGGTGTTTAAACACTTCAGCAGCACTGCAGTGCTGAGAATGACCCACCACCCACATAATAGGTGCTCTGTGGTGGTCCTGTTGACCAGAAGAACCATTTTCCCACTTTTCCATGTGGAATTTTAGCTCCATTAAGTTTCAGGAGCAATCTTTACATGGACAGCCTTACATTTTCCTCAAGTCCCCTTCTATACAATAAAGATTTCATAGTGGTTTCTATGATGGAATGATCTCCAGGCTCTGCTGCAGCAAAGCAACCCCAAACTATGACACTCCCACCACCATGCTTCACAGCTGACATGAGGGTCCTGTGCTCAAATGCTGTGGTTTGGCACCAAACATGCCTTGATATCTCCTTGCATTTGACATCAACTGTGACCAGAGCTACCTGTAGATCCCGTGAAGATATTCTAGGCCCGTAGCCTACATACGTGTTAACCTCAGGTCAGCTAGAGAAGACCACCCCATGGTGAGTATTTGTGGAAGCTTTGTGCAGTGTTCTAAAAGAGATAAAAAGCTAATGCAAGGTCAAAGGGAAGGGAAAAGCACAGAAAGCCCTGCTGTAGATACCCACACTTGCCTCGGCTTTAAAGGCTTAAAGGCTAGAAGCCGATGCTAGATAGGCTGACCAGAGGAGGCCGCAAGACCGCCGCACACCAAGGGGAGGCTCCTTCCATTGGCTACATCAGCTTCTTAGATTTAGTGATGAAACTAAAGATGCAAACATCAGACGCCAGTCCTGACCAGTGCTGCTCTGGTTACCTGTATCGCAAGGTGTGGGAACACTGACCGAGCCACAGTTTGGCTGCATTGTTTACTCATAAACTGGACAGGATGACAGTTCTCCTGGAGTGTTGGTTTGAGTCATGGCTGGATGATGGGGGCTGAAGTGGGCTGCCTTTTTTTTTTTGTACACCTCCTGCTCTTCTGCTGACCGCTGCTGCTGCCATCGGTGCCCTTGAATAGAAAAAATATAAAGCCAGATCAGTGGAGAAGAACTGCTGTCACAGCTGCTCTCCTTACTGCCTCGCAGCACGGTGGCTTTGAGTCACAGGAAAGCCGCCCAGATACCCCTCTACCACGAAATGAAGGGTGGATACTTTAAAGGAGAACTGATCTCTCGAAACATCGGAATAATTCATCGGAATAATTCATCGGAATAATTCATCTGACCAGAACTAAGCATTTCACACCAAACCCACTCCCACTGTTCATGTGTTACGCACATGAGCTGGAGCCTGTATCATACACTTTGTCCAAATGTTAGTGGACTTCCTTCCTAATGAATGCATTCAGCTCCTTTAAGTTGCACCCATTGCTGACACAGATGTGCAAATGCACACACAGCTTGTCTAGGCTTTGCAAAGAAGTACTACCAATATAATAGGACCCTCTGGAGTAGACATGCATGGACTTATTAACACCATGTCTAATGCCAGGCATGGGCTAGAGGGGTATAAATACAAAAGCCCCCCCCTGCATTGAGCTTTGGAGGAGAGAAACTGGGTTCTCTGGCATTAAGGTGCTCCACTCAATAGTTCTGAGATAAGCTGAGGTGGTGATCATCCAACATCCTGAGCTCAACGCTCTTCTAGAAGTTCCTAATGGTGTCCTGTGATGATCCATCCCACACAGCTTGAATATTCTCACTCACTTCCTGCAGATTAAGCGGTGGGGTGGAGTGTTGAAAGAGCGTCCAGTACCATCCCATGCATTTTCAATCGGGCATAGGTCTGGTGATGCGTCTGGCTCTTCAGATGGCTGCAGTATGTGGATGAGCACTGTCCTGCTGGAATAGCCCACCGGAGAGTGTGTTCAGAAAAGGTAGGACCACTGGTTGCAGGACCACATTAACATAACAATGGGCTGTCAAAGTGGTTGTAATGAAGCATCTGACACCAGGCCTTCTGGGTGGTGCTGTCCAT
This sequence comes from Acestrorhynchus altus, assembly GCA_034509495.1. NCBI lineage: Eukaryota > Metazoa > Chordata > Actinopteri > Characiformes > Acestrorhynchidae > Acestrorhynchus > Acestrorhynchus altus. The sequence goes on from CM067520.1 coordinate 22,278,205, forward strand.
GGTGCCTCCACACATGGATTAGTTGGTCGCCTCCACCAAGACAAAAGTGAGACTCATCTCTAATCTGTATGGATTTCACTCTTTAATTTGACCCAAACTGAGTAACTAAAAAAAAAAAGCTGATTCATTACAGAACCATTATGACGAGTCAAAAGACGGTTGACGGTTGACGTTTGATGGTTGTCTGAGAGTTGATGGTTGATTACTGAGCCAGTGCTATCATGGTCTCAGTCATTTGAGAAAATGTATCATGAACTACGCCATCTGTCTTCAGCCTAATGCCGCTTTCCCACAACGAAGCACCAAACAGGAGGTTCCTCTTAAACTACTACAGTAAAATTCACAGCAACAGATGATGATTGTCTCTTAGCAGCACTCCATGACTCACACTGACAGGAGCATCAAACACAGCACAATTGCTTTCTGCTGAGCCCTAAAGTAAGTAACTCTAATCAGTGTTTACAGTTATTGATGTAAGACGCAGCAGAGGACTCCTTTCATTGCGCCGCTGCTGGTCTGATGACAGTGGTGACGCATCACATTTGACAAAATTCACAGCATTTCACTTTATGGAGCTTCCACCTGCTCTGGTCAACCACGTCTCCCCTTTCTGTCCTGCTCTCCAGTACTGTCAGTATTTATTATTTGAATATATTAGATCTAATCTATGTTTTACATTCACCATTAATCATGTAGTCAGGCCTACCAATAAAAACGGACCTACATCATGAATGACCCATACATATAAATGAAGGTGCACATCATCCATAACGTCTCTCCACAGACGCTCGAGTCCGTTTACATGCACTAATAATCCAATAACTGCAGAAAATCTGATTTAGTCAGTAATTCAATCAAGGAATTTACATGCACGGCATTAATCAGACAATGGGGAAACTCGGGGTTTACATCAGTCTGACAATAATTGGATTTCTACTCTGGAACCAACCAATAAGCTCCATGAAGTAGGTGAATGGGACGGGAGGAAGGTGGTGCGATGTGTCCCAATTCCATACTGCGCACTAATACAATAAGGCATAAACAATATTATAATCTTAATAGTGCAGGTTTTGGAAGTAAGTCCAACTTTGTGTCCCTGCACTTTCTCCTGATGCCACAGCTGCAGTCTTATGCATTGTTCTTTAAATTGCTCCCGTCTTGAGTAGCTCCTCCCATTCTGTTTTGAATTGTGTCGTGGGAGAATAGTGTTTATCATAGCTACATCCAACCTGTTCTGACAACTTTGACTATTTTATCCATGTTACATAATACAAACTCAAAATAAACTAGTTAGAACTAGTTAGCAACTGCAATGCACCAACAGGAAGCTGAAAGAAATCAGAGTAAGCTGTTTACATGCACTGAGAAATCTGATCAATGAGCTAAAATCCTGCCCTGAATTCTTAATCGGATTTCTACACCTTACTCCAATCTCAGAATTCCCAGCATGCTGTTTACATGAGCACTTGAATAATCAAACAACTGCAGAAATTGGATTGAATTATTCAGTACACTTAAACACACTTCCTGAGGATCTGGTTACAGTAGCTCCTATCAAGGGGTGGACATATTAGGCAGCAAGTAGAAGATCAGTCCTTGAAGTTGACAGAACCAAATTTGTCCTAAAGGCTAGACCACTGGTTCAGAGCAACCCCGAAACATCAGGCAGGTCCTGAGAGGTGTTACCAGTATGCAGTGGCCAGAACCTCCCAGAAGTGTTTCAAGGAAGGACAACCAGTGAAGCAGCAACAGACTCATTGATGCTCATGGATGTCCCACCAAGTGCAAAAGACAACCATTGATTTATTTAATTTCCAATCATAATTCCCATTAAGTGTAAGTCCAACATCCAAAATTCTGACTTCACTAACAGACACTAAATGCAATCAAATCCTCACAGCAATGCAATCTGGTTAAAGTCTTCCCTGGACAGTAGAAACACCTCTTTTTATTATCCTTGATTTCCAAAGAAACAGTGAATAAGAATGTGTCCCGATACTACTGTCCACATCTGAAGCATCTCCTACATCTTTCTCTCCATTCCTCCCTCCATTATGTTATTTCATCCATCTCTTTCCTCCATTTTCCTCCTGAACTCTCAGGTTCTCTGCTGACTTTCACATCTCCTGGAGTTCTCCAGATCCCTCATTCCCTCTCTCTCCACTCGTTTGTCAGGGATTAGACCAGTCTTTTCTCTGACTCTGTAGTTTCGCTCCAGTGGCTGTGAGGCAGCAGATACAGCTGCTCTCTGGCTTCGGTACTGCTCCATGTTTCCTGTCTGCTCTTCACATCTAGTCAGACCCAAAGAGGTGAAGTTCAGTTCCAGGAAAGGCATGGAGCTGCCCAGGTCTTCTGACATGCATCAACTGCTGTGTGAACATTACTGCAATCTCTGCCTGCATCCCGTTGAGTTCTATCATTACTGTGCTGTGAGTTAATGGGATTTCTGGTCTCTTCAAAGTACAGGAAAGGGCTTTTAAAGTCAGTGTGACATGGAGATGCTGCCACCCATGGCAGAGGCTCTATGATAACATAAATTGCCCTCATTTCCCCCAAGTGGGTGCACAGTAGGATGGTCCTCCATCATCCATGTCCAACATCAACTGATGTAATGGAATTAGCAGTTACTATTGTCCTCCATGTGTGCTGACCTTTGGTGGTGTATTATCTGCAGTGTGAAGATCAGGAGGAAGAACAATTTTGTGTCAATCTTACAGCATGGGTAGAATGTTGTGTGATGTTGGGGAGATCAGTATTGATGTCATAGTTTCGAGATTGCCCGCCGTGTCAAATTTGCAACCAGAGCCTGCTTGGTACACACCAAAGGTGACACCAGACTCACTGAATCATTTGATGGACCTGCTTCCTTCTCCCAGACCAACCATGTCTCTGAGGCTGCCTTCACTGACCTTACAGTACTGTCCTCTAGACTCCCAGTTTTCCCAGTACATGCAATGTTTCAACAGTAAAAGTCCAGTTCGTGCAAATTCTACTACAGCTCAGGTCATCGCAGAAATGCTGGTCCTGCAGATGCTCTCTTCCAGCCAAGGCTGTCAATCCCTTAATTCTTGTGTAACACCATCTTATTAGGATATAGCAGAATATATTAAATTACAAACATGTGGAGAAGGAAAACTGTTGGGAAAACAGTAGAGAGGAGAACAATGAGATGGAAAATGTAACATTTTGTCATTAAAGCAAATGGGAAAAGGTGGAGAAACACATCATACTGCAACCAGCAGGTAGAGGCGCTAGACCTGTGGTTGCTTCACCCACTGTTACATTTTTTCTATTTTTTTTTTTTTTTTTTTTACAAATGTGACTGTAACTCCTAATTGCTAAAGTTATTGTTTGAGTCAGGTAACAGGCCAACAGTCTAACCGGCTTAAAGGGTAACAGACTAACAGGGTAAGCTATTAAGATCCTTCATTGATATTTTGCCCCACCCACTGGTGCATGGTGATGTCATCAAAAAACCGAAGACATTTTAAATGTTGTGAGAAGTGGTGGCACCGAAGAGCAATTGGCTCCTTAAAGAGCCGGTCAGTAAACCAGTAAATCAGGAAGCTAAGTCGCACACAGATGGCAATCTGCATAGCAGGTGCGAAACAATGATATGTCCATTTTTATATTTTAAATAATGCAGTTTTGAAAACATGAATATTCTGCACTGCAGGTATGGAGATAGACTACGGGTGCATCCTAATTGCATACTAAAAGTAATACAGACTCCTACTTAGATCCTAGTCAGATAAACAGCCACACCAAACTTAGTTCAGACAGAAAAAGGCAGAGCCATATTAATCACATGCACATAAGAGAGAGAGAGAAAAACAGATCAAAACAAGCATGCACGTAATAAAACAGTGACACACCTGAGACCCCATCCTCCTATACGTTCCCATGCACTGTTAAAATGCACTATTTATAAAAAACAAAATCCAATTAAAAACAAAGCTGTTTCATTATAAATCTAAGGACCTCTGTTCCAAAACACCCCCCCCTTAAAGACAACCTCCTGCAGACTGTGAAGCAGGTAGTAGCAAGTAACATTTCCCTCGCTGTTCATCTCTCTAGAGGAAAACATCTCTCTACCACCCTGTTACTGCTGGAGGTTGTTGTCCCGTCCACTCTTTCAGAATCCACTTTCTAACCAAGAGCAGTAGCTTCTCACATAGCTCATACTGTCTACCATCCACTGACATATCTCTGGCAGGCAGATTCAATATGAAAAAACCCGGGTTTGCAATATTATCCTCAATTCCACTGGCAATATTTAAAAAATCCACAGGAATATAAAACCTGTATGGAGCCACTAATGTGACATCCTGCATAAATCAAAAATAAGAACATGACTCAGTAAGGCCTGAGATCGACTTAGAAAGACCTCGTTCCAGTTTTCACAGTGGACGTTTTTCAGGATGTGCATGTGTCCATGTTCTCAGACATAACGTCTTTCCTTTATCCTAATTAAAAGGCTCCACCTACCAGTGTCCCAAAGCCGTTTTTAATGTAATTAGCCCTTTTTAGGGGGGATTTTAAATTATTGCCAATGACAGAATTTATTCCATTATTTTTAAAACTAGACAGAGCATCATATAAAACTGACTTCCTGTTTTAACTTTATAAACTAACTGAACAGGACAGTAATGTGAGTCGTACATTTAGTACAATTTACATCCATTTTTAAGGCAGGCAGGTTAACCTACCTTATCTTAACATAAGCCACCAAATCATTTTTCACAGCACACCTGAACAAGTCAAGCAGCCAGTCAAGTAGTCCTTCAGCCTTCTTCCCCGACGTCTGCAAAACGGAGCACAACACAGTGGGAAAATTAGTCCGTATGCAATTTCATGCCGAATTATCACCTCATAATGAAGGATCCCGCATGTATAATTCTGAAAGAAATATATGCCCGCTATTTGCCAGGGTGAACGCTTTAGTTCTGGGTGGTAGTTTGAGTCGACTGATGGGAGTGTGAGCTTAACCTAGTCTCTAAGAGCTGGAGGGCACCAGAGCTTGGTTACTCTCCAGCTGTAACCCACCTCCTTTCGGGATGCACCAGGTGTGTTTGATCAGGATTGATGGATTTGCACTTCTAAGAGTATTTTTAGATGTTAATGTGTAAATACTGTATTTATATTATTGTTATTGTTTAATACATCTGTTTTACTACTGCGAGGGACTTGCACCTATGTTTTTCCACCCACCCTTACACCTGTGTAATGTGATGTGGCAATAAACGTGATGCGATTAGGCCCACTCACAGTCATAGGAGGGTCTCACAACCAACATGGTGGTGATCAGGACCAATCACAGTCAGGGGGGTGAATAGGAACAATCCCAGTCAATGGAAGGTCTGAAACAAGGTGGTGATTAAGACCCATAGCAGTCATTGGGATGGTTCAGGATACAAATCAGGGGAAGATCTCAGAGCCAACAACACAGAGATTAGAACCGATTACAGTCTGGGGAGGTTGCAAAACAAGCACGGTGGTGATTAGGACCAATCACAGCCAGGGGAGGTCTCAGAACAAACAAAGTGGCAATTAGGACCCATCACAGACACATCCTTAAATATCTGAATTGTCGACTCTGCATTTTCATAAAGCTTATTTTCCCCCCATCTAAATCCATAAATCTCCACCTTGGAGAAGGTTTTGGAAAGTTTTTATCGGGAGGACACAGAGCAGACAAAAACTATTTTCAGAAGTATCCGTGTACATGTGGAAGGTATCAGTATAAAGCAGTGTCTTGGTCCTCCAGCCCCGCACAATGAAGTGGATTCCCTGCTTCAACACATCTCCGGCAACTCTGAAAGGGCCATGGTCAAGAGAAAGTATCAGTATCAAGCAGTTTCTTGGACATGGCGTCCCCCTGCCTTGCACATTTTAGTGGATTCCCTGCTTCAACACAATCCCTGCAACTCCGAGAGGGCTTTTTAACGAGCTGATTAGCTGAATCGGCCATGTTGGAAGCAAGCAGTCCACTAAATGTGCGGGGTAAGGGGTTGCCACTGGTACTAGAACCCATCACAGTTAAGAAAAGACCTTACAGTCGGGGGCAGGTCTCAGAACAAATAAGGTGGTAAACAGGAGCTTGTTGTAGAAGAGGGTGCACAAGGCTCTTTGCAATCTCCAACTGCTGTATATTTTTAGGGCAGGAAGACACGTTTGTTTTTGTTTGAATTTTTGTTTGTCCCCCTGGTGTCCCACCTAGAAACACATTTAATCAATACAACGTTCCAGAGATAACAGACCACCACATCAGCAGGCTCCGCTCACGAAGAGGCAAATAATCACCTGATCTGTCAAGCAGGTCAGAGGAGGGGAAACACAAAAATGTTCAGTGTGTGGGGTCTCAAGACTGAGGCTGGTATCTCGGCTCAGCCTCTACCCTGAGGCAATTATCCCTCCGTTTCCTGCACTGTCTCATAAATGAGACCAACTCTGCAGCCTCTACATTCCACACTGCTGGAGAAATGCTCCACACTCTCAAACAGACAACGGGAGGTAAAAATACATCACATGTCAGCCTGGGCACTCCTTACTGTACCGCAGTGAAGCTGCGTTCAGGGGTAATGGGGTAAGACCGCTGAAGAACCACCTTGCTTAAGAAGCTTTCAGTGGATGGTTCTTTAAAGCAGCACTTCTGAAATCCTCAGGACCAGTTTGAGATGTACTGCTTTAAGGACCCAATCTTCTTTAACAAGCCAATGGTGATTCTTCAACGTCATTATTCCAAGGAACCATATTTGGCACTGAACGGTTACACCATTGCACCATTACTACACATGAGATGTGCCAGTGTGAACGACACTTTTACAATTTAAAGAAAGCACTTCATTTAAAGACTCTATAGGAGTGTCGAACCAAATCCACAACAAATCAGTGTGACACCAGCAGCGACACCTGATTCCACCTGTTTAATCAGTGATCCAGTCTTCAAACTGATGATCCCATGTTCTTCCTTCCAGCTGCGATGAAAACCCACAGCCACTCCAGTGTCCGAAATGGTTTGACACCCCTGCTCTGTACCAATTAAAGGGCCCATATCACCTGATGTAGTATGTAAACATCTGTATGGATCTTCCCAGATTGTCCTGTAGCACACGCCGTCCTCACCACAATGCTCCAAACTCTGGACATTAGAGTCAATTACTCCAACAAAAGCAGGATGAACTCTTTTTAATACCCTTGATTTCAGAAGAAACAAGGAATGAACAGGTGTCCCGATGCTTTTGACCACATAGTGTCCCTCAGCAATGTGTGAGGGATTGTATACATGCTTGTGCAGCACTCAGATTCTCGTCTGTATAAACGCGGCAGCAGATCATCCCAGAAACCCTGGCACACTTTGTACATCCTTTGATCAGCACATAGAGAGAGAGAGAGAGAGAGAGAGAGAGAGAGAGAGAAAAATGCATCTGCATTGTGGTTGGGGGGGGGTTGGAGAGTCAGTGTAAGAGCTCAACAGCATTGTGATGTACAGAAAGTGGGAGGTTGGGAAGCTGGTTGGGTGGGTGGAAGGATTATTGAATAATTGAAAGGGGCTTGAGCCCAGTTCACACGCCGTGAAATGGAGGACACTAGTGTGTGTAACTGGGGCTTTGACTGCATGCAACCACACATGATCAAGAGCTTGAAAAGAAAACAGGATTGAGACATGTTTGGGGTGTATGATACAAAGATCTAAACCTCGACTTGGGAATAACACACTTGGATGCTTAAAGCATCATCATATTTTTTTTCCCTTTAAAATAGCAGCAATAAAACCATTGCCGTGCTCCACGACTTCTGATATGGAGAACAGCGTCTCTATCATTGCCACTCCAGGCTTGGGACTCTAACTGCACTGTGGAACTTTGGTGAAGTGGGCTGGATAACACTCACAAGAACTGTGTAACGCTGCACAACCCAAGTTATATTTGGGTGAATGTAATATTGTAATTACATTAAATATTAATATTACTCTACCACCTTAGACTACAGGCGTCTTTCACTTCAGATGCCGCTTCTGTATCTCTCAGCTTGTTCAAAAATGCATGTGTAAAGTGGGTCCTGTGAATTCTTGCATAATGGAGCATTAAATGAATTTGAAATCAAATATTTATGTAACTTAGTTTGCACTGTAAAAATGGCGGCCTGATTGGCATTGCTTGCACAGTTGGCACTGGACATTCTCACACATGCTCAGCACAAATTGGGTCGAGTAACAAAAGGAAACATATGCATGCTCAGCTTAGCAGTTTCGAAGGCATGTACATGGTGGAAGCAGGCAGCCTGCAGTGATCACATTATTTAGTTAGTAAAATATATATATTTGAACTCATATATATTTGGATATGAGTTTAACTGGGCATGACGTTTGGACTTGTTCTGTAACACTAACCTGACAAACCACACTGTGCTTTGATACACTGTGCCAAGCTGCTGCATGACGACGTGAATGATAATGAAACAACAAAGATAACAACCATAACAAGAGGTTCTACTTGACACGCGTCAATAGTTCTTTACAAACAAAGGGTTATTTGAGTTGTCATGGTTCCATAATAGTGCTTTATCATTGCTTTTTACAAAAGAACCCTTGTAGAACCACTTTCTTTGGCTTGCAACAAGAGTGGAATTCATTTTAGTGCAATATAGCAGTATTTCTCAACCCTGGTCCTGGAGGCACCCTTACCCTGCATATTGTCTAGCTTATGGAAGGGGGGGTTTAAAGCTAAAACATGCATAGGCAGGCAGGACCAGGGTATAGCAGGTATACACTGCAATATAGAACCATCTACCCCATATCCATGCAAAGCACTACATAAGAATCCAAATGATGGTGTAGGAATTTTGCTCCTGGGCTCCAGAGTGGGAATGACGGAGAGCCCATTGTCCCTGTTACAGTCAACGGAGCATCAACATGAATCTCAAGCTGATATTTAAACGTAATCTACATAAAGTTATATGTCAGTACACAGAGTGCAGCTGTTGACAGCACTGTAAGCTCAACTGACACTGCTAGTGGTCAGGCCATGTGGCCAGAACCATTTCTCTCTGATCATGTAGGTCAGATGCCGTCTTTTCAAATGAGATGTTATTAGATGTTTCTCACACATATCACTGCTAGTGGCCAAAAGTATATGCCCCCAGGTACTGTGGTCTGACAGGAAGGACTTGTGGGACCATCCCCACCCTTTTTCCAGCAGTACCTCCTCAAGGGTCCGGCCTTTCACTGCACACTCAGATCACCTCACTGTAGCCACTGCCTCTCCGCCTCTCCGCCTGTGTCCTCGTTATGAAAAAAGCTGCCCCACTTGGCTCTGGAGTTAACCCGTCGCTCTCCACTGAGGAAGTAAGAAAGTGGGTCAGGAGCTGGCAGAGAGTGAGGCAGAGGAGGAGCAGTGAGACGAAGCAAGTTATTGAGATATACAGATGGAAGACAGCTGAATGCGGGAATGAAAAGGGGTGAAAGGAGAGGAAGAGGAAGAGGAACGGAGTAAAGCTTGTACAGCTGCGATTGGAGGTTTACATATACTCTTCACCGATACGAAGGTCATGGGAACTGAGCTTTCAATTTCTTTGAACTGTTCTTATCTGGGGCAGAAGGAGTGACGTCATATCTTCAATAGAAAAAACTGATTCTGAAACCAATCAAAATGTAAGTTGCCAAGGCCTGATTTCTTCCTACTACTGATCATGTTGGACTACAGCTGGTAGATTCCCTCAGGGCACATATTAAATGCTGTGTTTGACAGCACTCATAGGACTGATCGATGCACAGGACAATGGGAAAGTCCAAGGAGGTCAGTGCAGATTTGAGAGGGATGAAGTCAGAAATGTCCCTATGCCACTGGTAAAGAACTGCAGGTTCCAGATCATTGGTTCACACAGCTGAACATATTTGAAGCTTTGGGGAAGGTCAAAAGAAGACCCAAACTGTTGCAGTTAGCTGAAATGGAAATGGTTTAGATGGTCAGGAACAACCCAAGAACCACGTGGGCACAGACCAACCATGCTGGAACACAAGTGTCACGGTCTACTGTCAAGTCCACAGCAAGTTGTAAATCGCCATGTATTGAGAGACTAAAGTCTGCAGTTCACCATAGACAAAAAATGTTTCTGGAGGAAGGTATGGTCAGACAAATAACCCCTTTACACCTGTTCATTTAATTCAGGATTATACTGGGATGAGCCTGAGCCTCCAGGAGGAAACAAAAAACCAGATGCTTTCTCGAAAGCATGGACTGCCAAAGCTGTTGCCTTCCCAAGTTTGAAGAAATGCACACTGGCACGTACAATTGTAAATTTCAAGGCAGCAGCCATCTTTAGCACAGCACAGGAAAGCTGAACACATAAACAACTGGACAGCATGTAATGAGCGGATTTGCATTTCCCTACCACACAGCAATCAGATTTCGGTCTGACGGAAACACACTTGACCACCAAATGCATGTTAAAAATCTAGTCACGTGGAGAGATCAGCTGCAAATGTGGTCACAGACATTTGGTTGAGAGAAGATAAGGCATTCAACCTGAAAACACTGTACCGGTTTTTAAGCATGGTGGCGGGAGTATCAAACTCTTGGGCTGTTTGGTGCCAGTGGAACTGGAACATTGCACAAAGTGAATAGAATAATGAAGGACAGCTACCTCAGAATACTTCAGCATAACCAAAAACCATCAGCTCCACAGCTAATACTTAGACAAAACAATGATCCCAAACACACAATAGAGGTGGATGTGGAATCAGGCTGACATTAAGCCTTTGGAATGGCTTTTGCAAAGTCCTTGGACTGTGGATAAAATTAGGAAACAACAAATTTTATTTGATCTCTATCAGTTCTACCAAGAAGAGAGGTCAGATATCCAACCATAATGAATAAAAACCAACATTAAAAATGTCAAAAACCCATAATAGTCTCAACAGCGACTGATGATACTTTTGAAGTTTGTGCAGTACCTACTCTCATTAATCAGTGTTCTTACATGCTCTTGCATGGGAATGGGCAAGGGATGGCATTTGTGTAGGACATGTTGTGTAGGACATGTCCCTCCTGCCTTCACCCTGGGTGTGCAGTCATTTTTAAATAGGGACATTTATTTCCATCTGTCACCAACAGGCAAGACATGGAGGCTTGGGAATACAAGGTCACTGTTTGATCCCCTGGACTGGCATCCATTGCTGAGTTGCTGTTGACCAACCCCTAATTGCTCCCCAGGCACTGAGGTCACTGCCCACCAGTCTGGGTGTGCGTTTGTGGGTGATATAATGGTTGGGTTTCAAAGCTTTACAATGGTCGTAAAAGGGTTATTAATCTTAATTGATCACTAAATGAATAATATCTCCTTTTATGTGCCCCCTGCTTCCCTCTGGAAGACCACATGTTCAGAAATAGCAGGAAGCCAAATAGTAGAGAATCAGAAGATCCCGAGAGCATAGAATGCAGCTGGTAGAGAAAATGATGCCAGTGGAAAGAAATAGGTTTAAGACAACATACAAGAGCAGAGCGAGAAAAAGATGAAAGTGGAAGTGGGGGGAGGGAGGACAAACGGAGGCTTAGTGATGGGAATATAAATGAGCAACAGACAAATATGGAAAATACTGTAAAGAAAAATGCATTGTGGGTAATGTAATTCCGACAAGCACTGGCAGACTTACACATTGGCAGCTTGACGCCCAGTGCCAATGTGAATCCAGCTGAATCACTCAGTAATCACCCTCATTTAACTCCCAGCACTGCATCTGTGATCATGACTGAACTAACTCCTCCATGTTACAGAAACTGAATTTAATCCCGACCGGAGGCTCAGAATTGCCTTTTCAACAACCTTTGATTTTTTTTTTTTTTTTTTTTTTTTTTTTACTGTATTATAGATGATAGTCGGTGTGTTTTCCAATTTTAGCACTTTGGACAACATCACAGGCAACATCAGAGTCTCTACTTGATATTCCGGGGCCGTCATTGAACCAGTTTTCCGCTACAAATCTAAACAAACCAATTTGTTCTCCGACAGCAACAAACAGCTTACAGAACGGCAGAGTCAGGTTCACACAATAAGGCACTAACTGTTGTGATCAGTAAATAAACAGATGCCATTTCAAAAATTCAAGAACAAGAGTAAACAGTATTTTTAAATCCACAAAATGAAATGTGTGCTTCATCTCCAAAACAAAAAACATATCTTCACACCTCAGGCATAGAATCCTTATCATCATCTTCATTCACACATTTCACGGTAGAATGTGACAGGGTGGTAAATATACTCATCAAGGAATAGTTGCACCCACAAGAAACCAACTGATAGTATCATGCCAGGCTGTCATAGAGCCACTCAGAATGTCAGTGGATCATCTTCACGAGTCCGGCTTTTGTCTTGGAGGAGACAAAAAATCATTGGTTTGCTGTCACGCATCACGTCAGGAGGTCTGGTGTCATGGTGTGGGTGCAATTTCATTGCAGACACATTGTGGCCCAACATTAGGTCCTGCAACTTGTGGTCCTAACCTTTCTGAACACACACTCCGATGCACATTCCAACAGCTCTCGTCCACATACTGCTGCTGTCGAAAGGACTCGCCTTGAAGACACATACTTTGCCATGGCCTGTCACATCGCCAGACCTACCCCAGATTGAAAATGTGTGGTATGCTATTGAACACACCATCAACACTCCACCCCTACCAAACAATCTGCAGTGAGAATATTCAAGCTGTATCAGATGGAGTATAAGACCATTAGGAACCTCTACAACTCCATGCCGAGATGTTTGGGTTCAAGTATTTGTGCAACTATTCCTTGACAACGAGTGTATCCCAAAAAGTTCCTCACCTAGCACTCATGCGGACCCCAACATGAAAAGGCAACAAACAAAGTGAAAGAACATCAGTACCTGCTTTTTTGTTGCTGGCTGTTCCAAAGCCTCAAATGATGTGACGGGGTGGTAGATTAATACATTAATACAGAATAAATACACTTTACATAAACAGGGACACAAATATAATCAAGAAAATAATAATAATGTAACAGAAAAACACTTTTATTTGTAGATTTTTTAAGATGCCAATGTCAATGTCAATGACGGCTTTCCGTACAATGTCATCAAAAAGTTGCACAAGCAACCAGGGGGCAGAAAACAACAGAAAACAGCTCTTCACCCAAGAGAGCAGCAGTGACGAGCAGCTGTTGTCCAGTTAAACTGCACCAACTGCAGAAAATATTGAAAATGTTGAACTGATTTGTTGAGGTAATCGACAAAGTCCAAGCTACCAAGGCTTCAAGTGTAATTATGCCAACCAGCTAGCGAACGAGCTGTGGGTCTCACATACGTCATGTTTACAGCAGCTGCAAAATTCAATTTTGACCTGTAAGCTTAGCAACACCAATGACACCACCATACTCATTACACTGTCAAATGAGGGGAAAGAGGATGTCTGTTTGGGTTTTTGAGATAAACATTTAATGAAAGTGATGTGGGCCGTTCAGAATCCTGAGAACTGGATTAGAGTTTCTCCCTCTTGGTCCTGGAGGCACCACTACCCTGCCTATTTTAGAGCTTTCCCTGCTCCCACCACACATGATTCAACTTATCAGCTCATTATCAAGCCCTTCACAAGTTACTGGGGTGTGTTAAAGCTAAAACATCCAGGGCAGGGGTGCCTCCAGGACCAGGGCTGAGAAACACTGGAGTAGACAGAATATTGGTATATTAATATATTGTATTTGTTTGACACTGTATTTATTTCCAAGTCAACAAACATTTACAGTGTGAAATCCACACTGATGACAGCAGCTGACTAATGTTCCATGTGTAGGTATGTTACTATAGGGCTTTTAACCCCAGGCTGGGTGGTGGGTGGTCCGCACCCACTAATGTTTATAGACAGGAAATCTGTCTTTATAGACACAAAAAATGGCAATGTACAAATAAAAATGATTAAAAACAATTTCTTTTTTTCCCTAACGCATCATTTTAACATCAAAAACACTTGAATGAATAGATTTAAACCTTCAAAAGGCTCATCTTTGTAATAATGAACGTCCGTGTTGCACTAAAGGTTTGGAATTCAGCTGATGAATCAGATGCAGGGAGGGCAATTCTCTGCACTGTGACCATCTCAGCTGGGACTTGTTATAGATTTTGAACCAAATGAGCTCAGAAATGTCCTTACAGCTGAATGCCCCAATCAGGAATCACAGTAATTGGCTATTTTTACACTGCCTGTGCACAAAAACAACACTAGTTCAATCAATCCAGAGTGATGCAGCGGAATTGATTGGAAAACTGGATCGAATTGATAGGCTAATTAGTTTACTGAACCCATCTTATCAAAATTTCAGCGTCATTAGACAGACCTAAACAGTCATTCAGAGCGGTTTGATGTGCCATTCTAGACAAGACGTCTAAAGGGTTTAAAAAGCTCTGAAAGCTCCAACACAGACTGTTATTACAGCTAATGGACATGAATACACTGCCTGATGTCTGACAAACTCCAGATGTGATTAGACTCATTGTGGTTTCAGTCATTTCTTCTGAAATCACGGGTATGAAGAGTTTATCTTGCTTTTGTTGGGAGTGCCTGTCGACTACATTTTTGGAACATTGCTGTGAGGATTTGATTGCATTCAGCGACAAGAGAATTAGTAACCCACTCTAGCCTGGCATCAGACATAATGCCAACAGGTTAATGTTCGTCTGCTCCAGACAGACGTATCCTATTGGCCGTACTCCTACAGTCACAGTCACAAGCTGCGTGTGCATTTGCATGTGTCAGCAATGGGTGCAACACAAAAAAGCAGAACGCATTGATCATTTTTACATTGTATGAACAATAAACCAAGTTTGTTTATTATTCAGTTATTAGTGATTATAACCTCCAATTAAACTAATATATTTGATGGAGATATGTGTGTTCAACTGACGTGCAGGCCCATTTACAGACCCATTTAAGGTGGATTAACCAGTTAAAGGCTGGGTTCCCAGACGCAGATGAAGCCTAAATTGCAATCCTCAGTTTGAGGTCTAGATTTAGGCATAATTTACGTCTGGGAAACTGCGCATCAGTCAGAAATAAAAAGTTGAAATTGAACATTTTAAAAAAATCTGTCAAACATTTCATTTTATTTATATCATTTCATTGTTACATCTTTACAGTGGAACAGTACTTAAGACTTCAACTAATCGTGTTACAAACTCTCTAAAAAGAGGATGGTCATTGGACACACGGGGCAAAAGGGGGAACGTTACATCTGTAATCACTGATGTTCTAGATGTAAATAAAAAAAAAGTAAAATACATTGTGTATACAGTACAATCAAAACATTAAGTTATATTAAAGCACCATGTTTAGAGCATATTGAAATAAATATATCATATTGGCCTTTTTTTGTACACTGAGGAAACGCTGGACACGACATCACAAACATCAGTTTAATGTCCACTGCTCTCGGAAATCTGCAACTCGTAAGAAAATGTTCAGAAAAAACTCACAAATATGCCTTCCAGTCGCTTACATAGAGGAGTTAAAATGCCATACACAGCATGCAGAGTTAGGTAGAAAACTAGTGTCAGGCGTTGTGCCACAGCACCCTATTGAGCTACAGCACTTCTTCTGTCCTGATCCATCCTAACTTCCTAAGGCTACCAATAAGGTTTCAAAAAAACAGCCTGATCCCAGATCAGAGAACACCCATGCACATGTCTCACCTTAGGACCGTTTGAGCTGTAAACTTGGACGACGGAAGAAAAAATACAAATAAAAAACACACAAAGAAACTGTATCCCTCCATGTTAATGTACCATAACTACTGTGACATTAATAGATCCCCAAATGTATCCAGCATCAACGCTGTAGACAGACTACAGTACTAAGGACTAGAGGTTGTACTGTCCTGGTCTTATGTGCTCTCCAACACACAGTGAGGGAGTGAACGATATATGTGCATGCATTCCAAACAAACAGTACTCACTTCAAGAGGAAAGAAATAAAAAAATAAACATTATAAATGTAATAGAGATGAATTAAAGTTAACTCCTGTGCTTAGAACGTGGGCCGATGGCTTATCCAGACACATATTCTGAGTGTTTTCACATAATATCCCTGTCAAAGCAAAAACCATGTATCTCCAAACAGTAACTTGAGTGGACGTCAACGTAAAAGAATTATATTACTTAATATTTTGGAACATTTCTATTGTAAAGAACAACTGCCATTCATCTTATGTCAAAAAGAACAAAAACAAAATAGGAGATACAAAGTTCTTGCTTTTTATCACAGAAGGCAACTTCATAATACTAAAATAAAATAATAATAATAATAATAATAATAATTATAATAATAATTTAAAAAGACCTTTGCAAGGGCACCCTTAGCTAGACCAGGACCAAGATGGGACCCAGCGGTTTCCGGAACATCATGCCTCACACTTTAGTGGTGTCCTGCTCCAACACCCCACCTTCAACTCAGGACAAGCTTTTTAGAGTTGATTAGCTGGATCTGGAGTCTTGGGAGCAGGGAAAACACTAAAAAGTGCAGAGCAGGGACCAGTGATAGAAACCACTGAGCTAGAAATACATTCCCAATTACACAAGATCATTCTGTGTCGTTATCATTATTGTCACACAAAAACTTTGTATCTCCAAACGGCCCTTTTTCACGAGTAGAAAAAGACCTTTCTTTCAATTGAGGTAAAAGACTTGATTTCATGTAATTTTGGAGCATTTCTATTGGTCCATTCATCAGTAAAGATGGACACACTATAAACAATACAAGGTTTTGCAGTTTTTGTGTGACAGTGAAGATTTACTGACAGCACCTCGAGTTTTCTGGACCCACATCAGATAGCAGGACATCCCACTTGTACAATGAGTATGTTGGAGTGTCTGAGTTTAAAATGCTTCTAGAAATGGTCAACCATATGTGTGAAAGTAGGGATTGTGCAGACTAGTCCAGGACGAGGCACAACCTGGGTAAAAACATTATTACTTATGTAGTAGCTGGTAGCAGCTAATGGAGTTACCATGTATGTGACAACACAGAGTGACTAATGTATTCACTAATGTGTTCACAAGCTGCACATTCAGTTGTGCGTTATTGACGGCGCTTCTTTATTTAATTTGGCATAGCAGGGTTGGGGGTGGGAGGAAAGGGGAACCATAAAAAAAGGGGGAAAAAAAGGGGAGGGGGGGAAGACAGGCTCCTCGTCTTGGTCCATGAACAGAACCAGTCAAACATGCCACACATGCTTACGCTCTACATCTTCATGAACAAATGTTCATTTAACCAGATGAGTTTACCGAGAGTGCAGCAAAGATATTCACAAGACAGTCTAACACCCCCATCATGTGGCTGATCTGAACTACTAAATGAGAACTGCAATGGTTATACATAAACCTACTACACAATCAAATATGGGTGGCAATGAAAATCATTTTAAATATATTACACGAAATACAAAAAAAAAAAAGCTTATTGTCAAATGCTAAGCACAATGCATTTAAAAGTACTTTTAATATATATTTTTATATATATATATATATTTTTTTGAATATAGTTAGATAAAGAGAAAAGAATGTATTTGCATTGTCATAAATATCAATTCAGAAACCAGAATCACCATTAAAGTCTTCATTTAATCTGTGTACTGCAGATCCAGGTCCACTGTACCATCAGTTACCACTAGCCTCAGTCTCTTGGGCTTGCGGTCCGTCAGAGAGGTGCTTTGTGAGTGTGACGACGGAAAGTGATGGGAAATAACCGAATGGCATCCGGGCTGCCCATGCTGCTGAGACTCCTTAGTCGTCTGCTCTGGCAGGCCTTTAGATCCTGCAAAGCTGCCCACAGAGGGAGAATGTGAAATGTTAGAGGGTCCACATGGTTCTAAAATAAGCCTTCCCTGAGTTCCAGAAGGCTCCATGAGGCAATGGTATGTGTAATTCGTGGGCACTGATGAAGAGTAGTTCAAGCATTCCCCATCATCGTTGTAGTCCAGTGTAACCGAGTGGTCACCGGTGAAGTTTACGACATAGGAAGGGTGAGCTGATTGACTGCACACAAAGGATGGCTGAGCTTTGGTTGGCGGAATGTCCTGTGCTGCAGAATCCCTGTAGCCCACTTGTGGGCTTCCATGTGAAACAGTGGGGGTGAGCGTAGAGCTGAAGTTCATGTCTAAGGGATCACAGTTTGAGAAACATAGGTGGTTTCTGTCAAGGGGAAGAGAAAGCTGAGAGTTCTGGCTGGGGGCTACCACAGCATGGGGCTTATCCTGCCTTGCGTTTTTACTGTGGGGTATGTTATGACCTTGAAGGATGGGATTAGATGGAAAAAACGTTGGAGGAACGTTGGGATTGTTGTCAACCCTAAGGTTTTGTGGCTTTTCCACAGGCGTGGTCTTCACAGCACTCGCTGTAGTCTTGCTGGAGCTGAGAAAGTAAACTGGGTACACTCGATCAGTCTGTGGCTGTAACTTAGGTAGTCCCTTGTTTGGAGTAACAGTCTTGGAATCCCCTCTGGAATTTTCAGAGTATCTCAAGTATCCACTTTGAGGACAGCTGGTTGATAAATCTTTGCGACTGTGGGAACCTGATGGACCTGGACTAGAGTCAGTAAGGTCGGATTTGCTGCTATGAAGCTTTGAAGAAAACTTGGTGTCACTTATTAAAGAACTTTTACAAATGCTCTGACTGTGTCCTTCAATTTTCACAGAATTGTTTGAGCTCTGGAAAAGCATGGACTTCTTCTCATAGCCACGGAGGAGCGTACTGCCAAGGTTGAGAGGCCCTGGCAACTCTGAGTATGCTGTGGCTTTGCTTCCTGTATGAAGGGAATGGAAGGGTTTAACAGGGTTACCCTGTGATCCAGCAGTGTACAGGCTGTGCGCCGACTGGCCCAAAAAGAGAGGCTGTGATTTATTAGTAGAGTTAAAGATGTTCATTCTGTCCTTTGCTTGTATTCTTCCAAAGTCTGACAGGCCTGACAGACTCCTTGAGCCATCAAGAAGCAACTTATCCTGAGACTGTGGGCGAGAGGGGACTGGCACCGCCTGCTTTGTATTTGAGGATGCATTGAACATGATCAAGTCCCTTTGGTGGCTTGTCGTTTTATCTGCTAAGCACAATGGAGTTGCAGAATCATCCTTGGTCTGAAAAATCACATTGCGTTTTGACAATGTAACATCGGAAAAGTACTGATTCCTTTCAGAATCTTTAACAGAGACTGAACTTGTCTCAGGACAAAAGGTCTTTTCTTTGGAAGAGTAGTAAGGTCCACTGTTCAACGATGCCGTTTCATCACGCGTAAGGTCAAGGTCAGGGAAACTCAGGTCTTCCGCAGTACTAAAGCTACTCCCTGGGCTTGGAGAGCCAAGGTAAGGGGTCTCAGCATTCCATCCATCAGCTGGACTTTGAGAAAAGGGGCTACTAAATGATCCGGTGTTATGCGGTTCACCAGGGCAGTAGTCTGTTAACGAACTTTGTGCATGAGTTTGATCGTAGCTTTCAAGATTCAGACACTGAAAATCCAAAATGTCCTCAGAGTAGTTTGAAAAGGTGCACTCTGTGTTAAAAGGTGAGGTGGGAGGAGACAAGGGCTTAGACTGAATTTGACAGGAGGTAGTTCCACTAGTGTAAGCAGGTAAGCTTTTATCTGCTGGCTGCTGCTGGCTCATGGCTTGAAGTTTAGAGAGGCTTTTGTTAATTTGTAATAGGTTCTGACTCAAGCAAACCTCGCTCCTTTCGTTACTCTCGGTCCGAATAACCCCTCCTGTCTTAGGCTTCTCGCCTCTTTCAGGATTCAATGTCAAAATTGTTTCTCGACCTCGTCCTCTCGGATCAAAACTGCTATTCAGTCCTTCAGTGTAAGGAGAGTTCAGTGACAAAGGTGACAGAGATAACGATAGAGGTAAAGGCTCAGAGTTTAGTGCACTTTTAGAAAAATCCCGAACCCGATTATAGCTGCCTGTGACTGCACGATGTTGGCAAGGAGACAGATTTTCCTCTTTGACTTTACTGACAGGCATCTCTCCCAGTAATGTTCTCTGAGGTGAGATGCAAGGGACCGTTCTTGGCTCGCTTAGAACAGAATTCCCTGGTCCCTTGTTTCCATCTTTTTTCTGTGCTTCGCTGCCCTCCACCTCCCAACTGCCCTCTGCCCTACGACGCAGTCGAAGCAGAGGCAAAGGTTTGATCTCTGTAATGTCCACTTCCTTTTTGAGGCTTTTCATAAGAACATTCGGTCTCTCAAGTGCCCCCTGAATCCCACTTCTACCTTGAACAGGATGTGGTGCGAGATCCTTCATTTTGGTGCCGATTCTAGGAACTGCTGGTCTTCTTTTGCGTCTTTTCCTTGGCTTGACGTTGCTTTCTTTTCGACAATGTTCCAAGACATGTTGCACAGCTTTAGTGGCTTGTTCGAGTCCTACACTCTTATCTGCTTCCCCATGACCTCGGATCCTCTCCATTTCCAAATTTAAAATTGCAACAGAATCTAAAATAGCTTTAAAGGGGTCAATATCATCTGTGCATGTTTCTGGCCTTCCTGCTTCCTCTGCTGCACCATCCCCTTTGGGTCTACTCTCCATTTCCCATTCCATCCCCCTCTTTCTCTTCAGACGAATTTTAAAGTTACAGCTCTGCTCATCATCTGTATTAACAGAAGATTCTGTTGCAGAAAAATCACTATTAGCTTTTGCATTTTCAGCTCTCCTGTGCTCTACTGCCATTTCCTGTGCCACTTTTTGATTACCACCTTGTCCCTCATGTGTCTCTCTCACTGCATCGATGTGCTCTTTTATACTCCCCAGTTTTGATGAAATTGTACATTGCCTGTTGTGTTTTAAGCTCTTTTCAGTCTGCAGGTCACCAGTTCTAACCCTATCTCGGAGCAGTCGAGTAGTCGAGTGGTCTTGTGCTAACCTAGCCTGAGCAGTTCGAAGGCCTCTTCTGGCATGTAGCTTCTTTAATGCTAGCATTTTAGATGGCCTGGTAGTAGTGCGCTGTTTTAGTCCCAAAACCTCACCTGTTAAACCCAAGTCAACATCAGGCAACATCTGACCTTCATTTATCTCATTATTAACACTACCGTTCCCTTTAGATGTAGGTAACAGGCTGCACAACCTGGCCTTCACCTGTTTACTGGCACACTGTGAATCCACTGTAGACACCACCGCATCCTGATCTGGATCATTCTCGAGGGACTCTCGAAATGCCCGTTTCTTTAAAGGGATGCTACTCTGAGAATTGTGGTCAAGACTACCCTTAACAGGAGAGATGGACTCAGATGAGAGTGGAGTAACGCCCACCCCTCGCCTTTTGGCCGTCTGAACACCTGCCTGGACACCTGAATGCAGTATCTGTGCATTAACCTGTGACATTTTTTGAACAAAAGTCTCATTGTTCCTTACAAGATCATTGCCTACACTCAAGTTCTTCCTCTGACCATCAGCACTACAGGTTGTCAATCTATGAGCATATTCTGGGTCTTTTTTATTCTGCGACCGTCGTGATAAATTCCTGAGTACACTGTTGTACCTTTCGCCATCCTGCTCTCGACTGATCATCTCACTGCCAAAGGTCTTTAAAACATCAGACAAGAGGACTTGTGCCTTCTTTATGACAATAGTTTTGCTTCCAATCTGTAACATTAAATCTGCCTTCTTTTGTGCATCATCTTCTTGTTGGACCGTGACCTCAGCCTGCTTTTCAACCGTGCTCTTTTCCCTATCTTCACCTTCAGCTATACCTTTCTCTTTTGTTTGACCTCTTGTGGCAGGTCCTCTTTTCTTGGCACCAGTCACTAACTCATCAGCCTCGTGTAAATCTTTCTCAAAACTAACATGAGCAGATATAACAGTGACCCTTTCATCGTTACTATCTTTCTTGACCTCAGGATCCTTCCTGTCATTGTTCCCTGTGCTACGCAATTTGGCTTCTTGTATGTCCTTTACAGCATGTTGTGGTGCAACAGCATCACATGTCATTTTCAACCTGTCTGCACTTCCCAAGTTTACCGGTGTAAAGTACATTTCCCTCACCCCTTTCTTACCTTGAGCTCTAGCGATACCTTTGCTTCCTTTGCATTTCGATTTTTGTGTCTTTGCAGATGTTCTTGCAGGATCTGCCTTAGCTTCACTTTCTGCCTGTCCCTCATCTGCTTTACCAGCTGCTGTCTCCTCTGGGAAAGACACTCTGACCAGACTGACTTTTACATAACGCTTCAACCCTGAAGGGGGAGAGACAGAAGAGTGACTCGAGGAGGGGGGCAACAAAGAGGTAACATCGAGAGTGTCAGAAACAACAGAAGGTCTGTTTTGTTCTTCTTTCTCCCCTGAGGTATCTGAAGCAATCGGGGAACTGAAATCCCCTTCCTTAGCAGCACTGGAGCTGGTGATGCGTTTCCCGCTCTCAGCCATCTCTTTGTGACCATCCCCAAAGCTGTGCTGTTCCTCCTTTGGGGTCATCTGCGAGGTCTGGGATTGTAATGCCTTGTCTGTGTTTGCGTCTCTCCTACTAGTGTATTTTTTGAAACGTGACTTATCTCTTCGAACTGAAATGCACCTGAAGCCTTTTCTGACCCCACGGGGACCTCCTTTTTGAGAACGTCCTTTGTGAAGCTTAGATGTCTGCTTAATCATTTTCACTCTCTTTTTATTCAAGGTAGAGAGTTTAGAACGGTCAAAGGCTCGAACCCCTCTCAGGCGACTTCGAAGCATATTCCTGGTCCTTGAAGAAATGGCCATCTGATGAACAACTCTAACTGCTGAAGCACCCAAGTTCCGTCCCTTTGCTTTTGAAAAGCTTTCATCACAAACACTCGAAACTGATTTTAAAGTGAAGGGCTTTAAGTTCAATTCAGCAGCAGCCTTGTTAGTCAATACGTTGTTAGAACTGTCCCGTCCTTCCCCGCCTCTCTTTACATCCGTGAGTGCTGAAGGGTCTGATCTATTTTCTCTCCACTCCAGTTTTGGTCTCTCACTCTCAATCTTTTGCAGAAGAGCTCTTTCCTTGCTGGCAGGGTCCTTACAGCTTAAGAGAAAGTCCACGCTGTGATTGTACAGGCAAACGCTTAAGTCCTTAAGATTGAAATGAGAAAGGGACGACATGAAGAGATACTGCTGCCTCTTCTCGGCTTGTCTGGCACGCTCCTCCCTTTTACACCTCTTAGCCTTTGTCATCTTACCACTCGCTGTAGGGGCGTTTCTCTTCATCTGCTGGGAAAAGGAATTCCTCAAAGAGCAAGCTGAGAGACGGGAAATAAAGAGAGTAGGATGAGAGATTAATGCAGTGTTATATTGTGAAAAACAGGCATTTCCCAATTCAAATCCACTTCTCCTCATCCTTCAGCCAGAAAAAATTTGACATTATATTAAATATCAACCACTTGTGTAAACAGACGTTGCACAAACGTACTGAATCATAAATCGATGTGTGAAAGCAAATACCTGGATTGGTAACAGTGAGAAATTGAGTGCCATTCCCCTTCTCTCGGTTAAGTCGCAGATCAGTCTCTCTGAATTTGTATTTCTGGCCTAATGGATCGCTTGGGCCTACCCACTCTGGAAGCCTCTCCAGCCTGTGCCTGAAGAATCCTTCTCCCCTCCTAAAAACAAACCATCATGTCAAACAGGGACATTATTTAGGAGCTACTGACAGAATGTGATAAAAGCATCTCACTAAACTAATTTAACCTTAAAATATAAATATAAAAAGTGTCTGGCACACACTGGCTTTGGTATCCACACCCATTTGTGACACCTCACCTCTCACAGGTGCAACATTCACACATCTCGTTGTCCTCCCCAAAAAAGCTGTCGCCATAGTAACAAGTGATCTCCTCCCCAGGTGAGATGGGCCGGATGACTTTCACACATGCTCCGTTCTTATCCCCAGGTACAAACTGGCACAGGGGAGAAAGGAGGGGCAGAAAGTTAGTTATGTGCTGTTTATTTTTATCTCAATATTGATGCAATCAATATTCGTAAACCACCTTAAATGCGATGCCTTGTCTGTAACTGTAATCAGGGGGTGCAAAGAGGCTCAGCCTTAACATTACAAAGTCCAATAATATGAAAAATGAATCAGTGAATGACTTACCTTACAGTTTGGCCTGCAGTCTGTAACCGAGAAACAGAAAGTAAATACGAGTGAGTGAACATGCTTTAACCAAGCAGCCAATTAAACCAGTTATTCTAAACATCAGTCCTTTAGAAATGGGTCTGATTGCAGTAAATATACACATTAACTGAAACTAACGGTTCATTCGCATCATTTTTACGTTATGTATGAGTGGATCTAGCACTCACCATGGTTTATGAAGGCAGCAGGCCCCAGCCAGAGCTGTGCACACTGTTTCCGTGTTGAGTACATAACACTGAAATCATTCACCCCAGTTCTCAGCACAGCACTGTCTGCAGGACTCAGCTCAGCTATGCAGCCCTGCAGCACCTCCACCCGCTCTCCAACTGACCTGAATCAGTCAACAATCACACATACATATCAAAATACTGACAAAGTCACAGAGAAATAGCCTGCAGTCATTAGTAACGGTTTGCGATGACTGCTGGGCTCTCCTGGACGCTACCTGCCTCAAACTACTCCATCACTGACCACTAACGTTTATAGATTCCAACTCTGACGAGAGTATAATTACAGAGATTACTATGACTTTCCATATTCTTATCATCACTATTTGGACTATTATCAGGACACCTGGGCAGAACAACAGAGCTATAGGGTTGCCAAGTAAGTTCAACAACAATTAAGCAGTTTTGAACAGAGGACGATGTCCCCTCTTCTGAGACCTGATTCCTCCCAAGGTTTTTTTCCTCCAGATATGAGAGTTTTTCCCTTGCCACTCTGGCCTTTTCACTTGCTAATCAGGTAATATGTTGTTGCTCTTTTGTCTTATTACTGGATGCTGCTTAGCAACATCAGAAAAAAAAAAACCTTTGTTCAGATATTCCTCAGGACAGACATTCAATACACTATGACTTTAAAATATTTAATATAACTTTTAATAATAATAATTTAATTTAACTAATATCAGTTACCAGTAGGGCTTTTAGGACGTTATATTGGTTTTAGGTTAGAAAAAATGGTCATCATACCATGTACATTTGCTTACTACCAGTGTTAAAACCAACCAAACAGACACCATCAACAAAGTCTTTATATATTATATATTACATATATTATTTTTAGAGTTTTATAAACCAAATGAACAATTGAGGAAAAAAAAACAGATTAAGCCATAATGGAAAACAATCATTACCTGGATACAAAATAGTTTGAAAGAGCTCATTTAATGTGTGGCTTTATTCAATTATTTAATGTATTTTCAAAAACCTTAAAAACACTGAAGAAAAATAGATACTTTCATTAAAAAATCAGTCATTAACCATTAAAACATAACCTAAACCTAGAGAAGGATCTAACCTTAGTTATCAAAATAAATGAGCAGTGAAACCAAATCCCTGTAGTGCAGCCCAGCAGCGCCGTTCCTGTGAGAAACCCTGATTATGTGAAATGTGTGCTGTATTCTGAGCCTTCAAATGCTGCAGTAATTACGGTGGTAAATGAAACTTTAGATGCAATATCTGTTAAAATTAGAGGCAATAATTTGTGCTCTTCTAGCTCCATATTGGGGTGTTGTGCTCGGACCTACATTGATGCTCAGCTGTCAATATGACTGTTATGACTATCCATAGAAAACACTATTCAATATCGACTGTAACTGAAATAAATGGTTGTCCTAGTAACTAACATTCATCATAAATTAACATCAACCTTAACATCTGCAAGACGGTTAATCCAACTTGATCATTCATGAAATGTGGCCTTTTTTATGATTGATGCTTACAAATAAATACCATATTAGTGGTTTTGGTGGATAATGAATGAGACAGTGATGCACTGTGGGAAGAGTGGGGATTTACCCTCCCTCAAAACTCATCACATCTACAAGATTCACAGGATATCTATTATTCAAACTTGTAAACTCTAAAAACAGGTGACAGGAACCACTGGTTTTGGGGAATTCTTGGCTTTCTTCATACATGCAAACCTCATCAGCTGAATAACACGCTGTTCCTCAGATGAACAAGATGTTGAAGCAGGAACCACTGACCAAAAATCTACCGTTTACAAAATGTTATATTTCTAAACACATGAAAAGTCTCACCAGTGTCTTGTCGCTGTGATTTTGGCTCCATTTGTCTCTGAGGAATACCGGTCACATGACTCAATCTGCACTCCACTGTCCAACAGGAACGCAGTGAGATAACGGTACATCTACAAAACAAGAAAGGTTGTTAAAACTCCACTTATGTCCCTAATGATGATCTTAACCTCCACAGTGCACCGTATGTGCGACTCAGTGCCAGACCATGGAGAATTCCCTTTAGGCTCAGAGACAGCACTTTTCTTTTGTCAACAATAAATCCCTAAAGAGAGTGCACACACTCTCCACTCACAGCAGCAAGAAATCAGCACTTATTTGACAATCCAGTGACACAACCACAGTCTAATCACACAAAACCTCAGCAGTTGAGAAAAAGAGTGAGTAGGTTCACACACGTGCTGTTTAAGGAGCTCCTGTCGGTGGGTGCCCAAGCTGGTGAAGTAGCCATTGGTCCACTCCCCATCTAGCAGAGCATCAAAGGTGGCCTGGAAGTCCTTGGTGCGCTTGAAACGTAGCAGGGTCTCTCTTAGGTAGCCCCAACGTCGTATCTCCGGAAGGGGACTGAGAAGACAGGAGTGTTGTGTATGTGTTAAATGCAAAACTCCATTTTTGACTCATTTTTGACTCTTTGAATCTATCAGAGGTTATTTACATCATATTTAAATCAGAATGTCATCATTTAGACAAAGTTAAATCTTTTAGTCAAATATATTACAGTGTTCGTCAGTGTCCACTGGAAACATACATCCCCAAATTAGCAACTTTAAGGCAAAAACATTTGAACTTTCAATGGAATTTAATGTAAAACAGTTTTTTAAGCAAATATAGAGCCTTTCTATGGGTCTAGAATTATTTTCACAGCATACAGAGCAGCTCCTGGGTGCACACAATGGGAAAAAGACAAAAATGGACAAAAAAAGACAAAAATGGTGATACATAGTTTTCATTGTATAGCAGCGATGATTTCATGATGAATGGACCAATAGAAATGCTCCAAAATGACTTGGACTACTCGCAAAAACGTATGATTGCATCAGCCACAAATCACAGAGCTAAATGAAAGTGAAAAGATTTCACCTCAAGTGAACCACAAGAAGCACTGATGGAGCGATATATTCATCTCTAAAGCTTTCATTTAGAAGTTCTTTAAATTTTATTATCTTTAAACATACGCAGGTGAACGATTCTGTAGAGGCAGGTCAGCAGCACCCTCAGCTTTTCTACCACCATGTCACTGTAACTTTATTAAACATTAATGAAGGACTGCGTTTTAGGGCTGCACAAGATACACTGTTTCAGTATCATCATCTCAATGTGGACATGCGCTGTATTCACGCCGCAAGACATGCAATGACAATTTAATTAAAGGTGACGATGTTTTGCTGCTTAATACTAAAGTAAAATTGAACCTGAAGCACATTCTATCTGCCTAATATTTATTTAACGGTAATCTTTGATACACAGAGAGCATTAACATCGTGACATTAGATCACTGACTTCTGACACAATCTGGTGACGATTCCTGCATTTTTGAATATTTTGAATACAGCCGCACCAAGTACCACTTTATAATCAACACCTGAACAGTAGCTGGCTTGCGTCACCGTTTTATGGACAAACCGATACAGTGGGACAAATAACTTTATGGGACTTTAAACAAATCCATAAAATCACACAGTGTTTCTTTAAAAATTCATTTTGCTTTTAATTGCATGAACTAAGTATGAGATATATTAGAAAAACAGAGCTTGACATTTGGAGTAATAAAGCTAAAATGGACCAGATAATCATTTATTAGTCCCAGCGTGAGGAAAGTCATAAAAATCTGTCCTTGTTCTCCTTTATTGACATAATATGAATCTGGCAGTTCTTTCCTCAAAATTTAACTCTGAATAAACTCAACAGAAATCCCCCCAAATTACTTCCACTAAAATCTAACATTGTACTCAAATCTTTCCCATTCATTTCCACAAACGTGCAGAAGGTAAAAAATTCCTGTAAAAATTCCATATTAAAGATTTTGACTGACAGCTGTGAAATATAAAAAAGGTGCACCTGACGCTTTACTTTCTCTGCTTTAAGGAGCAATCAAAACACAAGCGGTTAGCTGAGCCTTCACTGGTTTATCTGCTGAAATGACAGGTACCAGTAGAAAGCTGTGTTTACCCAGGTTACGTTTCCAGAACAGAAACTGCTGCAGCGTAGTGATCAACACCATATGGTTCAACAAGTACCACTTGATACCCCCCAACCACCACCACCACGATCATTATGATTACGGAGGAGGATTATCATCAAGTTATCGTTTGAGGAGGGAAAACAATGTAAACGTCCATGTAAAAAGATTTCTATTGCTCCATTTATCACGAAATAACACACTGATAAAATATAAAATCAACTTTGATTCAAATTAACTGCATAAACATTGGCTTCATTTTTCAAGATCTAAGCTTTTTAAGGAACCCTGATCAACTGTTCTCCTCCATCAGGCTAAAGCTGTTCTAAATAAAATCAATTGACAATCTCTCCAAAAACAGATATCAAAAGCTTATCTTTTCCACGCGAGTGGTCTGATGGGTTTGTGTTGGTGTGTGCAGCTTTGATGTGTGTGCTAATGAGGAGTGCAAACGATACCTTATGTTCATCTTATGGGTGCTGAACCCCAGCAAGGGGTCCAGCACCAGGCTTGTGGCCAGATCATCCGTCTCGCACAGCTCTCTCACACTCATTCTATAGGATCCTTCCATGTTCGCCCACCATCCACATGCTGCAAGACAGAATGAAAGGGTGCAAGAAGTTAGCACACACTCGGGATTTCATCTACACATCACACTCAGTGTGAAGAGCATCAATGGGAGTTTGCCTTCCTGCAGCCCCATATGTTCTGGGGAGACTTTACACTGGACTACATTACACTACACAGGCATGATAGAGGTGGGCTGTGTCTCAACCCCTCAGTTATCCAACCGTATGAGCCCCGTAACTGAGAGACTGTTAACATACAGGGCTGATAAACAGTTAAGTGTTCATTATTCTTGGTGTGTTTGAATGGGCTGTTGATTGACGTGAGTTTGCAAACTTGTGTTCAAACAATGCAACTGCATTAGAAAATGAAGCAGCTACACCACTACTGTACAACTTCAGTACAATGCAAAAAAATCTCACGCAAACCTTTTTAAGAACAGACGTTCATTTATGGACATTAAAATCAAAGCAGGAGTGATGGAAACAACCGCTTCTATTTATATAAAACTGGAACCAAACTTAAAGCTCGTCCATCCAGATTTCACATCAATTCACTTCTATCAGGGCTGGCTGATGTATCGACATTTACATCTATATTGGGATATAAACAGAGCAAGATATGGGCCGAGGCGATATAATTTACACCAAGTTTCAGTTTTTTAAATAATGTTTTGCTTTAATCTTGTGGAAACCTTGGTGATGCTCCGCCCCCTGCTCTCAGCTCCTCCTCTACTCTGCTCCCCTCCACTCATGTTCTCTCATGCACAGATAAGGCTATTTAGTGCCAGGGTTCTCAACCTTCCCACCTTATGACCCACTCGTTTAGAATGAGAAAGCATAACGACCCACAAACAAAACTGCACGTCTTCCCAAAAATCCCTCAAAGACGTGCAGGAAAGATGCACTGCAATCATCAGACGACACATTTAGTTACAGAACGTGGACTTCTTGAATACTGTGAAAGGCCGTCAGAAGCCTGTGTCAACAATCCATCTGATTATGTGGTCAAATCATATCTGAGTCTTGTTTACACCTTTTTGTGCTTTTCTTAACATCAGTCATCGATCTGATATTTATCCACATCTGCTTCCCGAATTATCTGCGTCAGGTGCTGCGGCTGCGTTATTATTTGTGTATTTCTATTAAGACTTCTATTCTGTTTAAAGCCTGATTGTGAGTGATCTCTCGGTTATTAGTTGTGTATTAAAAAATGAAGATCACATTTCAACATGTTCCAATACAGCTAAAACAATAAAGGAATTCACGGGGTGTCCTCCGTTCTTCACATCCCATACGGTGCATCTCCACTCGGCTGAAACACACTGCACTTTTGGTCCATATTGCCCGGCTCTACTGAAACAAGCTTCGCAGCGCATTTGTGTGTGCAGACTGGTGTGGACGACAGGAGTGTTTGACTGGGCTCAAGATTAGTGGTGGTTCACTCACAACGGCCACACCTCCACCCCTGTTCACTACTGTCCAACACTATCCACCAGCTCAAAACAAACCACTGTGCAGCAGTCTGCATGACATACAGCAGTTTGTGCAAACCTTTCAAAGGTAGACATTTACTGATTCGGAAAGGTGCTCATTTCTGGACAGAGTGGAGCTGAAGCAGGGCCGACGGAGTCCAGGGATCAACACCGTTTTCCCCTCGTTTCTCCAGGCTTCACCCGAGATCTCTGATATTTCCTCCCCATCTGTCTGCATCAGGTGTGTTTCTATTACCTGATATCTTCCTTTTCCCAAAATCCAGTTTGTTTCATGCAGGCATTTATGATTTGAGAGCTTCAGGATGGGTCTGTGGACCACTGGCGAGGACTTCGGGAGCCAAGTGTGCATGAAGAAGGACTGGAGATCACATGTCACTGGGTTCTGACAGGAACTGATGGAGGTGTTCCATGAAGTGCATCTATACATCCAGACAGGTGTTGGTGGCAGTGTGTTTGAAGGGGCTGTTTGTAAATATTGGGGAGGGGGGCAGCTCTAGGACCACTCAAGGACCTCTCAGGGCCCTTGTAGGAGTGAGATGCTCAGGTGTGAGACGAGGGGGCTGAACCTGACTTTCTATAAAGGCATAAATAAAGGGACAGGAGCCTTTTTGGCTCCTTCCTGATGGAGGGAAGCTCTAAAAGTGAAAGGAGCAGCTCTGGTTCTGGGATCTAGACCTGTAACCTGTCCTGGAGCTGAGACTGGGGCAGAAATCAGACTAAGGGGTGGAGAGCACAGTGCAGGGGGTTGTTTCGAGAGTAAACAAGCCCAAAGCCAGCCCCCCCTTCACCAACACCAGGCTCTCCATCCACACAGGCCCGTGGAGCGCGTGCGCTGGGAGATAGGAGCTTTTTACCTGACGGGCTTTCGTCCCAAACCTCGCTCGGCTCGTCCGTAGTGAAATATGTAGCTTAGCTTAGCAACTGTTGTTATCGTCCGCTTCAGGAGCCCCCATTTCCACCTTAAATCCACGGGGACGACCTTAAAACAGTCCCGCGACACCGCCTGCAACCCCTGCAAACGCAGCGCCGCCTCCAAACGCGGGAATTCCGTCTGTTTGTTTGTGTTTTCCCGTTTTTATCCCGATCTGGAAGTTGGACTCGGAATAACAGACCAACCACTTCCAGCCCAGTTTTCTCCGCTCCCGCGCTCATTGGTTGATTCGTGGGAGCGATGCGCCGCTCCTCCAATCGCGTCGGCCCTTTCGCGCGCATTCCTCGCTTCGACGCACGTGATTGGCCGAAGCTGTCCGCGCACTCCCCTTGCCCCACCCCCAGAGGCTCAAGCTGCTTCGACCCACAAGGACACCGTAGAGAAGGAGGAGCTGCGGACGCTCGACGAGACTTTTATGCGTCTCAAACACAGTATTACAAAATAAAAGTCCCATCCCTGAATAGACCACTTATTGCAGCCCAACACATCAGTATTTAATTTAGACATTTAATTTAAACATCAATATTTTGCTGCGCTGCTCTTTTACCCAACCCCGACTCACCCAAATATAATAAACATTCATTAAAACATCACAGTTCTCGCCCATGTCCGTCTGATTGATCCATCACCCTCAGATTTTTGTAAAAATATTTTTATGCTTGATGATGCTGTAACCATGGAAACAAAGTCTGACAGCACAAGAATGACACTGTTGTCAGAAAAAGATAAAGAGTAATGAGTGGAGAATGGAACTGATTTGTCAAGCAGCAGTACAGTTTATACTTTACATTAATGAAATGTTTCTATTATTTGATGTATTAAAAGTGCATTTGTTGAGTAGTGTTAAGAAATCCATGACCCAGGGTCTCATCACGGCCATGCATCCATACAAATGCACCCTTACCAAAAAAAGCTTGGGCAAAAGTTTGTTGGTTTAGTTTTTTTTTCAGGTAGACATTACTACTGACCACTGACTATATGTTTATTTGCATTCATTCTAAAGTTATATAGTTTCACAGGTAGACACATTGAACACTAATGTTACATTTGTTTATTCTGATGTTAGTTTTAAAGGTACACATTCACTGACCACTTATTTTATGTTTATTTGGGTTTATTCTAATGTTATATCAAGATTTACACTAACAATATACCACACTACTAAGGACAATTGAAACTTGGCTTTAAAGTATGATCATGTTGAAGTTTTTGTTGAAGTTGGATACAGGGGACACACAGGTCTCCACCATGGTTGGGATGTTATGGCCAAAGGGGCTCAAGAAGGCCTCTGTTTTAGGATCATGTTTGTGTGTGTACAACCCCTGGTTAAAAATGATGGAATCACCTCTTGGAGGAAATTCTTTCAATTTTGTATATAAAAAAAGTTACAAGGCACAAAGCTCTATACTTTTCAAAATTCCAACCTTCTGGCTGTAAGAAACAATAAAAAGTTATATAATACTAGTCAGTCATAATCGTGTTTAAGACAAATAGATGAAAAAATATGGAATCACTCCATAATTTGCTGTTCTCAAACCAACACCTGTATCAGATTAAATCTGCTAATTAGTCTTCAGTTAAAGAGTTCACACCTTGGAGAGCTGTTGCACAAACGGATTGACATCAATCATGGCTGCAACACAACAGATGGCCGTTGAAACAAAGGACATACTTATGAAACTTCTTCAAGAAGGTAAATCATCATGTTATGTTGCAAAAGATGTTGGTTGTTACCGGTCAGCTGTGTCTAAACTCTGGACCAAGTAGAGACAAAATGGAAAAGTTGTGAAAGGTAAGCCAAGGAAAACATCAAAGTGTCAAGATAGAAACTAAAAAGCAATGTCAAACAGAAAATGCACAACAAAACAAATGAGAAACAAGTGGCGGAAACTGCAGTCAATGTCTGTCTGAACTGTAAGAAATGGGATTTACATACAGAAAAGCCAAACAAAAGCCATCATTAACACCTTAAAGAAAAGAACCAGGTTACAGTGGACTTAAGAAAATCAATCATGGACTGGATGAAAGTTATCTTCAGTGATTAATCGCAAATATGCATTGGGAAGCTGATGATGCTGGAACCTTTGTTTGGTGCTGGTCCAATGAAACTTCTAAACATGAGCCTGAAGACAACATGTAGGTTTCCACAGCCGTAGATGATCTGGGGCTGCATGTCAGGTACAGGCATGACAGTCATTACGTCTTCAATCAAGTCTACATAAATTTTCTTCTACAATCAGATGAAAGGATGTTTGATGAGAATGACTTCAATCTTTAAGATGATCATGCAACTTGCCGAAGGGCAACGGATGTGAAAACGTTCCTTCAAGAAAGAAATAAGGTCATTCGCATTGGCCTGCAAATAGTCCAGTTCTTAAAAATCTGATGGAAATTGAAGAAAATGGTCAATGACGAGGCTCCAACCTGCAAAGCTGATCTGGCAACAGCAGTAAGAGACAGTTGGAGACGGACTGAAGTAGAACATTGTTATGTTGCCTCATTGTACATGCCTCAGAGAATTCAAGTTGGTATAAAGGCGGTGAAGTGTTCTCATTCCATATTTTATCCTTAATCTAAAACAATTCTGACCGACACAAATATTCCTTTGATTTTTATTGTTTCTTAATGAAATAATGGATTTTTTAAAGGTAGTTTTGTGGCTCGTCTGTGTTTTTTTTTTCGCTACAAAAAAAGATATTAATCCAAAATTATTTCCAGGGTTTGTATGTGGGAGTTAAATATCTATAAAAAATCCAACTATGTTAAAACATTTACCAACACTAATAAACAGCCTTAATAGCAGGTATGAACAAATCAACTATCAATCCAACTTATGGGGTTTGGATACTTGTGAAATCCTGCCGAAACAGAACTACAGTCAGTTGGCATAAAAATCCACTTTGGATACAGTTCAGCCCTCCTGGTGTCTAACAGCCTATAACTATGTTTGTTTGTTTGTTTTTAATTATTGATTTAAATGACATTCCTCTAAATAAAGCCACAGGGTTTTTAATCTAGAACAGATTTGTGGTTTTAAACTGTGGTAAATGATCCCGTTTGTTTAATCACCGTTTAACAAAGAATGTAGAAGCAAACAGAACATGTCCAGGAAAGAGGCCCAATGGTCGCCATCTTCAGGGCTTCACAATAAAAGAATCAAACAATGTGTACAAATACACTATCTTTATTTTCTACCCGGTAACAGAAAGACGAAGATCTGTGATAGTTCGGAAAAAAAGACATAAAAAAACAGTTTACTTCTTGCTTTTTAAATTTTTCCTCCCACTTAAAACGACTGACTCACTTCTTCAAAATCTTACAGTTAAAATGATTATAGATCACCCAGCATCAGTGCATGGAGGAAAAGAACATCCCTGATTGGTCATCAAAGATAAAACAAAATACATACATTATCTAAATCACCTCACTGCTGTCCATCAGGTAAAAACAACAGATCAGAAATAAAACTGATAATAATAATAATAATTATTATAATAATAATTCTTTCCTATAAGTGACGATGTAGTTTAAATAGATAGAAATGTGCACACTCACTGGGAAGGATGACAGATGGATAGAGAGCCTCTTATCCGAGAGCCCAAAGATCTGACTGTATGATGTATTTATTCGGTCCCAAGTATCTGGGTATTAAAATGTTCAAAAAGGTCCATATTAATCCCACTCCCACCTCAAATGTAATGCCTTTCAAACCCCACACCCACTCAAGAGAGCACAGTAAGTGAGATGGGAACAGGTGGAGGAAGTTTACAGGAATCTGAGAATAAAAGCCTATAAAACTGACTATTGCCTTTTGAATGCAATGGCCATCAGACAATAAGAAAAGCATTCAGACATTAAAGCACCCCCGTCTGAATTCCACACACACTACCTGTCGCAGTTCAAACAAAAGCTCTCTGAAAGTGTGGAAGAAATACGTCCTTAACTTTAGTCGGTGTAGACCACGTGTGCTGGTCTATTCAGCAGAAAACATTTACAGGTAAAAAGCAGCTGGCTCGTTTTCTGTGCGATTCGCCTATGGAGCCCTCCAACAGGACATGGGAGACAGTTGACAATGTTAATGGATTACAAAAATAATAATAAAATTAATTCTGTGTGTTTTCTCAGAATCATTAGAACCATACTTTTTAATTCACTGTTCTCTATAGTTTTCTGGAGATCATTTCTGGGTATTTTCAAGACAATTTTGCCAAACAATTGAGATATACAGGGACTTTTATTCTGGCAATGCAGCCACTGCAAAGGGATTTTAATATCTAGGAACAAAAGATATTTTTAATCATTATGAAAAACAGATCAGTGTTCACCCATATCCTTCTGAGGGCTCTACTAGTTACAAGGTTCCACCCTGATTGCAACAAATTACAGTTTACTGTACTTCGCACTTTTTCACCCCCCATGGTGTTCAGCTACAGCCTACAAACAAAGCCCCAGACTGGGCAGAAGAGGCCTGAGCTTGATGGCTCCTTGGTAGACAGCTTGTCAACATTAGAGGAGTATAATTGTGGTCAGGATTGTGGTCAGTCAGTCAGCTAATGTGATTGCAAGCTCCTTTAAAATACAATGGCTAAAGGAAGCATCATGGTTAGTGTTCCTTCAGATACACAAGGCCTGATCAGGTTAGCTAGAACACTCAGACTTAGCTTCACTTGTGTTAAAAAAAAACTTGCATCCAATATCATAGTTGCATAAAGTTACCTCATCTCCAACATTGGTAGGTAGCTCACTAGCCAGGTGACTGACCACCACCCAAGGTGAGGGTTCTTCAGGCCAAGCCAAAACTGGGATTGTGAGGGTGCAGCTGAAAGTACCATCAGCTAAATGTTCTCAATCACGACTTCTCGTCTGAATGGTTGATGATTATGGCTATGCTACATGATTTCATATTGAAACCAGTATGTGGTGGGGTATGAGCGTATTGCCCATTTAAGCCCAGTTCCCATTTCTGCTGGCACCAATTACAAAAACTGGCTAGAACCGAGGTCAATGAGAAAGATCACATCAAAGAAGCAATCAGTGAAAAGACCATGGCTCTCCTCTGACCTGATAATTTTCACACGATAAAGCCACTGATGAACAGCAGTCCTTTGAAAGTGACAATTTAAAGGTTTAAGTAAATACCTGACCCGCAGAAACCCTCTGTGTCAAGCTCAGCCGACCATGAAAACATTTAGTAAAAATTTATATGGAGGAGGTATTTCAATAGTGCCAAACCACTGCACTGGCTCAGCACCCCCAGTGGCCAGCAGGGGGCAGTGTTACTGCAGGATTCGATGCTTAGCCAGTCCTCATCCCTCAGCAGCGTGATGTAATGGAGAAACGGCAGGAACATGAGAAACATGGAGTCAGTGGGGGTGAAATGCGCCATCTGGTGGAGTCAGAGGCAGGAGTCCGTGAGGCTGGCCAAAGGATTCCCAAATCCTTAAATAATTACAGCAGTAACTCCACGGTAATCCCAGTCAAACTTTAAATCCAGCCTGGCAAATTGTGTGCAGAGCGAACGGGTTGGAATAAAAGCGACGAAAAAAGTCAAAAGTGGGGGTCCATGTATGAAGAGTGAGGTTAAACCCCAGGTGAAGTGAAAGCACCAGTAAAGGAGGAGGCTGGAGCAAAGCAGAGATGAGATTGGAAATTCAAGGAAAGCTGTAAATAGTGGCCATCAGGTGAAGACTGGGAAACATTGGAAATAGTGGGAATAGGGGGGGATAGAGCAAATCCATGTGTAATTCCAATCACTGTCCAAAACCAATCAACAAAATAAGCCCATCGTACATGAGATATGTTTAGACACCGTCCCCAAATACAGAACAGAGTAACAAAGTGTAAAAAATGAGGAAATACACAGTCGTGCCAACAGAGGGAAAAGAAGCGTCTGGAGGCAGCTGAAGGAGGGGTACACATGATGCAGGATGGTGCAAGATGTTTAAATAAACAATTCTCTTTATTGATCATTGATATTCAAAAAAGAGACTAAAAAAGGGAAACAAATTAGCAAGAAAGTTTCAAAGCTTGTGATCCATCTACAAAAAAAAACAAAAACAAAAAAAAACAAACAAAAACAAAAAACAGTTTCAACATGATTGTTGTCTTCAATCACTGATTCTCTAAATGGAAAACGATGCACCTGTTGCGAGCTCTTTCCCTCTTTATACCTTCACTGCACATCTACAATGCTGCCAGCATCAACTCGCACAAAATAACTTTTCTCCCAGTCAAAGGGTGTGTGTGTGTGTGTGTGTGGGTGTGTGAGAGTGTGTTACAGTTCGTCAGACTACTACCTACAGAATGATGTGCAGCTGCGTGTTCAGCATTAAACCAGCAGGGCCTGAAAAGTGACTCTTAAAGGGGTCACCTATGCCTTTCTCTGGACCCCTGATGCTCCCCCCCCTCCCTCTTCTGGCCGTTACCATGGCTCTTCCGGGACAGAGAGACTGGCCAGCGAATGGGGATGATGGGGAGAAAGATGGGTAGAAGGAGAAAAAAAAAAAAAAAAAAAAAAAAAAACACAATATGACAAACCTCACAGACAGTCCATTCACATTAATACACGCATACACACTCGCACTGCATCAAAGAGAAAGGAAAAATAAAGAATGATAGAAAAAGAGAGAGAGAAAGAAAGGACTTTAAACCCTGGGTACTGTTTTGCTTTGTTGCCATTTGGTGACAGAGAGGAAAGAAGCAGGGAGGTAGAGAGTGGGGTGGGGGTGGAGGGAGAGAGGGTTAAAGAAATACTCCAGTGTTTGAACACCTAATCAATCTGGCTGCGTTTGTAACGTACCATGGACTTGAAACACCGCTTATAACTGAAGCTAATGGGCAGATACTTCATTAACTTTCATTCTGAGAGCGTTTCAACTCAGACACTGTGGCCCAGAGGATGAGAGAGAGAGAGAGAGATCAGCTGTCCGCTACAGATGCAGCAGGCAGAGATTTGGTGGTAAAACACTGAAGGATTCCTTTAAAAGGGGGTGGGATTAATGGGGGTGGTCCAGCTGGTGCTATTTCTTGGCTTTGCCACCCTTGGCAGAATTGCGCGGCGGAGTGACCGGACGCCCTGAGCCCATTCCTCCTCCTCCTCCGTATGAATACAGCTTCTTATCGGCAGGCTTGAGGATCTAGCAGTGGGAGAGAACAGAGGGGAGGGTAAGTGAGGCTGCTTTTCTTTAGAGCTACCATATATAGAAACACGCCCACAGAGAGAGAGAGAGAGAGAGCGAGGGAGAGTGAGAGAGCAAGCACTTGAGCGCACACAGAGTCATGCTCAGCTCCACCGTGTTTACTGCACACACCAGATAGAGCACCATACATACACCGAAAAGAAAAATAGGTCAGGCTTATTAGCACATCAGGCATGCATTACATATTACAGACGGCTGAGGACAGGAAAACGGGAGATGAGGCCATAACGGTGGAGATGTCGGTGTTTAGGGTTGATTACAGTAATAAATATGCAGATATACTGATCCTCTGGTTGTTTTTATAAAGTAATGTAAACCTGTTACTACTGACTCTCCAATGTGTTCATATATTCTAAGGCGCCGTCACGTGATTACAGTGAGACGCATCACAAACTATTTATTAAAGAACACCACCAGTGCCTCCCATCTCCGCCTCCTTCAGGTTTCTGGAGGAGTGAGTGGCTGATGGTTGTTGTGATGTAATCACGAGTGGGTCATTGAAAGATGCTACTCTTACAGTGTCATGACTTCTACAATTGCTTTGTGCATTAGGATGCTGGCTACCAGCCTACTCTAACATTGCATTAGTGATTCTACGTGAGGGTTGCAGCTGGCGCTCTAACGCTGTGGTAGCAATGTTAGCAAGCCGGTAGCTTCACCGTTTTAAGCCGTGCCCCGTGTTCTGAGAATCTCTGGCAAGCAGACATTTGTGTGAAGTCATACAATATCAAGCAAACACACAACCAGCCACCAGAACCTTTTGCCTCAATTTTCAGTAATTCACAGCAAATCATATCAATCCTTCAAAATTAAGTTGTCTTCAAAATTCAAAACCACCGAGAGGCAGAAAACACATCTGACTGTTTGCATTTTATATTATATATATACATTTTGTTTAAAACTTGTTGGGATTCCCTCTCAGCACAGACTAAAAACTGTTGAAATGCCACCACTTACAATGATCTTAATACTACAAAATGATGAACAAACTAAGCCTGGGATGAGTCAACTTCTTGCCAGTGGTTTGTTACTGAGAAAATAACCAGTCACTGCAGAAAAAGATGATTTTGACATGATTACAGCAGCAGGGAAAATATAAATTTACCTGGAAGGAACACATGAGCGTTTCATCCACACTCATCATGGCTCCAGCGTTGTCAAACTCTCCGCAGTAGTTTGGAGCAGAGAACAGGGTGACCAGCTGCCTCTTAGCGAAAAACTCGTATCCATCCTCAACCACCTGCAGGAACAGGAAGAGCTTTAATCATTGTCTGAGAAGTGACCAGAGTGGAGGTTGCCCAGCAGAAAGCCCATAACACTGCGGCCTGAGCTTTCAGATGCAGAACGCTTTGTGGAAGAGCATCAAAGCGGCTTAAAAGAATTCACAGGCTTGGAAAAACCTCAGCAGTGTGAGCTTTGGTCTCAGCAGAGGCAGCACTGTGTGACGTCTTTATGATGACGGTAGGATTGTTTTGCATGGTTTTAGGCCTTCACGGGGGCTGCTTTGTCACAACCTGAAGAAGTTCATAAAATGATAGCAAGTTCAAATCCAAAAAGCTAAAAAATGCAGTCAGGAGCCAAAACAATTTCATTTTACTGGTACCTAAGGAGAGTAAAATTCAAACACAAATAAAAGGCTCAGTTTACTGACCTGATGTGCCCTGCATATGAGGTCCATGTCGTGCTTGTGAAGGAATTTGGCCACCACATCAGCACCAAAAGTGAAGGAGACTCCACGGTCGTTCTCGCCCCAGCCCAGCACATCTTTATCTGGGTCGGCCCACAGCAGGTCGCACAGCAGGCCCTGATCTGGTACATCTGTGGGCCGCATCACACGCCGCACCTGCTCCATAGACTGCAGGTCTGGAGAGAGACCTGCCGAAAACAACATATACTGTGAGTGCTTAGACAGCAAAGCAGCCAAAACTGCCTGCCCACTACATCAGTACTGCACAACCTTTTTGAGGGAATTACACCCATTTTTTCTGAATTAAGTAGTTAAGATGTAAACAAAATCATTCAGAGTGGATTAATGTGAAAGTGGTTCAAGAGAAACGTGTTGAGTCTGAACTGTTTGCAGCGGCGGTGAATGGAAAAGGACATCTGAAGAGTTTAATCCCTCTAAAAGCTTCCTCACAAAGTTATTACATCAAAATGGTGATGAATACACTGAATACACTGAGTTCTGAGGAGGTTTTTGCTTAGAACATGAATTTTAAAATACAGCAGGGAGTCACGTGCAGTGCATTCAAGGCAACAGTCTTAATTTTAATTTTAACCATTATTTTAGCAGAAACATAGACAACAGATGTGTAGGTTCCCTGGTGGATTTGGTAATTAAATAAAATGGCTGTGATTACTGCTTCCATTCCATTTGAAATAACATCAGACATAATATTTATATCACAGGCCAGCCAGTATATACTGGCATATGATATTTTTGTCCGTACTGAGTAGCTCTAAATGAAACCAGACAACATATGCTCCTCTATAATGAACAACGACTTTAATCCCCTCTCTGAACTGTTTACATCTTGACCACTGAGTCATTACGAATGTTTGCTCAGGCATATCCTCCTTTAAAGGAATAGTACAGGCCACATTTGCAAAACTTTGTGTGTGTGTGTGTGTGTGTGTGTGTGTGTGTGTGTGTGTGTGTGTGTGTGTGTGTGTGTGTGTGTAAAAATGAAAGCTTGGAAAAACAATTTTAAGAGAGGCGCCTAAAATTTAGAAATAGGGGACGAAAAAAAAACCAAAAAAAAACGTGGGGTTCCAGTAAAAACGTTTCTATGAACAGAGAAGAAAATTAAAGTCACGAAAACAGAGAAAGTCAAATTATTTTATCCTAAGTGTGAAGTTTTCTTTGAATCCAACCCGAGAAAACTAACTGACAGTAAAACTACAGTTAGCTTTAGGGCTGGGCGATACGATCAGTATTTCACTGTAAAAAAAACAGCAGGGTTTTGGTGTTACATGGTAACTCTGATGTTTCTGTAGCACAATCTGAACAAGACTGTACTCTGAAGACTGCCACCCCTCCAGCCTCATCCCCTATATGGCCACCTTGTACAAAATATATCTTGTGTATATAATATTATTTATACATGATATTCTGCCCATCCATAATTTCAATACAAGGAAAATAGCAAATGCTGAAGCAGCAGTTCAAACTCTCCTTATATTGACATTCAAAATACAGAAAAATGTGCCAAAATAGTCAGTGTTAATACAAATCTGGAGGACACAAAGATGGAGGACTGCTTTAGACATATATACAGTTACCTTTTCACTGCCATCTACCTCAATCATTTCTCACAAATGACTCAGAGAGAACTACTAGACCTGAGAAATAAAATCAAGCATCTACACATTTCATCTCTGTATATTCAGATATATGTTGGGCCAGAAAATGGATATGAATAATACTAGTTAAAGTTCTCAGTTAGCAGAGCTCTGGATGGATTCTGTACAAATGTTACTACATGAATTACACCATAAATATCACCTTACCACATACTGCATTCTATATCAATACACTAAACCAGTGGAATGTTAATCCACAATGGAATAAGCAAAAGCAATAAACTAACAGTGAAATACACCTACACTCCATTCCTAAAACTGAAGAATTACACAAATACATCAGTCTCTAGAGAGCGTCAGTCTAGCAGACACAACATTAATAATACAGTATAAACACAAGCTCATTTCATCGCTGAGACTGATATTAAAATAAGCACGCAGGCCAGCGTCCGCACATACCTCCATGGCAACAGAATATCTTCTCATCTACGATGGCAGCCACAGGTAAGCAGTTGAAGCAGTCTGTGAAAGTCTTCCACAGCTTAATGTTATACCGTCTCTTACCTGAATAGACAGACACACCATCAGTGTTAGGAAATAAACATACTATTTATAAAAACACATTCACATTGTTTTTCCTTGAGTTTGGAATCACCTCACCACAATGTTCTGAAGGTTATCTGAAGTGCTTTTCTTAAACCGGGCCTCCTGCTCTCTGGGGTCTTTAATCTTCTTATAAACAGTAGCAGAAGTGTCAGTGAGAAAGTCAAAGAGTCCGTGGAAAGTTAAAATTCGTAACTGCAGCAAATTTCCCTGCAGGCCAGACCAACTTATGATGATACTGAGCATCTGGATTAAACCAGGAGGATATTTTGAATGGAAGTGAATTATTCAATTTAATTAGGATTATTTAGCATTAAATATATTATGAAATAATTGAAGAATCACAATTGCTTTCTTAAAAAAAAAAAAAAAAAAAATCTACAATCTGAATTAAATTGAAAGGTTTCCTAAAAAATCCTGATTTCAGTGTTTTCCTAAAAAATCCTAATTGGACGGTTTCCTAAAGGATTTTATTTGAATGACAAGATTTCCTGAACATTCTTAATTCAGTATTTTCCTAAAAATTCTAATTTAATTGAAAGACTTCCTACAGAATCCCAATTGAAAGGTTCCTTAATTGCAGCTCCGAGTGGCTCAGGGGTCTGAAGCACTAACACTATGATCCACTTGCCTTTAGCAGCCGGAGCCAGAGGGAGAGCGAAATTGGCATGGGTAGATGGCGCACTCTCTCCCCACATCACACTCAATGTGATGCTAGTCGGCACAGGCGTATGTTAGACATCCTGCCTGAAGTGAATCGTCTCCTAAAGTATCCTAATTGAGTTTAACAGGTTTTTTATTCAATTTATTTTGATTTTCTTTGAAGACGCGCAAGCTTCACATTTTAATATTTAATACAATTACTGTTTTGTAAGATAAAAGTCCCTACAAAACACTTCAAACATTAAAGCATTTTATTTAACTGATTCACAATCTTCACCACCTTCAGAGTCCGATTTTCCAGCCTAGTTGAAGACATTTTCTGAAGCCTTTTTCCCCCAAAATCCTGACCTTGTTATGCTAGCTGGGTTCAGAGAGATCATGACTAAACAGCCCGCTTACTGGCAATCCCCTTATGCACAAACCTCTGCAGAGTGCCAGCCTGAATCCAGGGAGGAGAACAAAAGGAGAAAATATACCCTCATATAAACTACAGGAGAGCTTATGTAGCAACGGTGTAATCATCACTATGGACACGTATACATAGTGTTTTTACTAAATAGGGGGTTTTAAATACATCCACTTTAT
Organism: Acestrorhynchus altus; assembly: GCA_034509495.1. NCBI lineage: Eukaryota > Metazoa > Chordata > Actinopteri > Characiformes > Acestrorhynchidae > Acestrorhynchus > Acestrorhynchus altus. The sequence goes on from CM067520.1 coordinate 22,321,894, forward strand.
TAGAAACCCCTAACTTGCATCTCCTCTTTGCTGATATACATGTGCTGATGCAAGGTTTATGTTGGCCTTCTCAAATCCTTTAGCTCCACCTCCATGTACAACCAGTTGGATTGGAGGAAATATATGCACATTCTGAAAGTTACCGAAGAAATGTTACAAATCAATGTTCTAGCTTTTAATTAGTGGTCAAACACTGAGCTACAGTACTGTAGAGTACGTCTGGACACCTTTCACCTAGTAGCAACACTGATGTGAAAGGCCCCTGTAATACCTCTGTACCTAATTAAGTCAAAACAGCCCCTTTGGACATCAATAATGGAAATTATTCCCAGTAAGGACTCCAGACCACAGCAGTAAAGAGCATTCTCAGAAAGCAAAAGAACCATGTTTGTAATGTGGATGTATTTTACAGTAGAACATAAATCTCACTAATCTGTAGTTCAGCTATATCTTGTTGCATGGGACTCAATTTTAGCGTCATGCACGTCAGCAAGTGGTTAATTAATCCAGTAAGTGACAAGCACATTTTAAGGGAAAATAGCTGAATAAATAACGACGTTTTAATTCTAGATATTTACAAAGCAACCTACAGAAATGGTGGAGACTGTAGACGGTCAGTCAGCCTCAGCTCTGAAAAGTGCCCTGAATTAATTAAGCCGACTTAAGGCAAGCATGTGGGACTGCAGGTTAAAATGGGTCGAAATGTTCACGTTGTGGGCAGGAGGTGGGAAAAAAGCTGCTGACTTTTGGTGGGAGCAGGCATCAGCTGATACTCTGTATAAAAGTATTCAGAGGGACATTCTGAACACTGCTGAGAACGGTCCAACAGCCAAATTAATATTATCTCTGATCAACAGAGATTAAGCAATAATTGGTGAAGAGGAGGCTGATAAATCCTATATAGCAGCTCAGTGTTCAGCACAAAGAAGATTCTAATAAAGTGGGCAGCAAACATATGTGCACAGTATTAATCTAATGGTGTCTAATGGTGAATGTATTAGTGGTCTGTTAAAAGTACAGATCCATAAGAGCATGATGGAACATCTCAGAGTAGGTTAAGTGCTTACACTCATCATAGAAGCCGTAGATGCGGTTGATGGAGGCGCACTCGTGGTTACCGCGGAGCAGGAAGAAGTTTTCAGGGTATTTGACCTTGTAGGCCAGCAGGAGGCAGATGGTCTCCAGAGACTGCTTCCCTCTGTCCACGTAATCGCCCAGAAATAGGTAGTTGCTCTCGGGAGGAAAGCCTCCATACTCAAAGAGCCGCAGCAGATCATAGTACTGACCATGGACATCACCTGTATGGAAGACAGTCAGTCACGATTAAGACGCTCAAACACACAGTTAAAAACAAAGGTGATTCAAGTGGTTGTGATCTGGCAACAAAAATAATAAAAAATAAGACTTAATTCCTTGTATTTATTGCAATAATCTGACCTGTGGACAAACTACACCTGGAAAAAATTCTAAAAACTGCGATCCATACTTTCCCTGTGATTACAGTGAGTTTATTCAATCATCTGTCCTCCATCTAACTAACAGGAGCAGTGAAGAAACAAAGTGGACATTACAGACCCATTACTATTTCCTATTCTCTACGTTTTAAACAGACCGTTTATTACTGAATCTTTAAGATCAATAAAACAAACTGCTGATTGGCTATGCCTTATTCACATGACACTCTGGACAGAACACACACGAGATTTCAAAGTTACATGCTGAACATCCTGCATGGGTTACAGGACAGTGTGTGTGATCTTCATTTACAGAACGACAGTGTTCACTCAGTCCTTCAGATAAAGACGGCTCATTTTAGAAGTGTATTTTTACTTTTTAGACCTAATGGTTGGTTCCAACCCCTTTAACACTTCAAATGCTTTAACCAAATGTCATTTAACCAGTTTTGATCTAATTTCTAGAACTAAGCAATGAAAAACAGATCAAAAAATCCTGAAATCTTGTCGTTGTGACGAGTGTTACACTGAGATTTTCTTTTACCTTAAATGTGTGTCTACAAACGGTCATGTGAACTTTACCACAAAAAGAAAAGACAGGAATGAGCTCCTCAATTAATAAAACATGGGTAACGAACTATAACAATCACTTTCCATCTCCAATTTTGAAGTAATATAAAACTGGCATTTTACACTGTCAAAACGTCCATGATGACTGGACCAATAGAAATGCTCCAAAAGAGTTTCCTTCTGTAAAATTGCCGTTTTGGAGATACAAGTCTTGTGTGCGACACCAATGAAAGTTTGTTTTTCTTTCTTTTAAGAACAAAAGGGAAAAATCTGATCAACATAAAACAGAACATGGTTAATATACACAGTTGTTCCACTGGAGCCATAACGTCCACCTTACTCAAGTTTATAAATGTTTATTATCAGGTGACGTTACTAAAGCAACAGACTGCACTGGCTGTACCCGCTATGCCTGCTTTATTAGGATCCAGATAGCGGATTGGAAATGCTGTAAAAGTAGCATCTGTTTATTCTTCCCTGCCAGCGGAGGTTTCAGCTGTTCTCCACCATTTGCTCAGGCCGGCAGCTGATGTGGGGCTGATAAAAACCAGCGCTGTCAGAAAGCGCTTGGTCTCCCGATGCACTCACCGCAAATCTTCAGCGGCGCCTCAAGCTCCAGCAGGATTGGCTGGCTGAGGAAGATTTCCCGAGACTTCAGACAGAGGCCACGGATCTCGTTCTCGGTCAACTGGACGTTCTTGCCTGGCCGGGAGCCCTTAACTATAGACGGAGAGACAGAGACAGAGAATATAATTTTTTTCAGGCACTGAAAGCACAGTACAAATGGTAGGGCTTAATGGCAAGGCTTAAGATGTTAAAAATAGCAGACTCTCTAAGAGACAAAGTAATTGGAGGTATGTCCCCACATTATATAATTTAAGTCACCTAACAATTATTTGGTCAATTAAAAGTGTAATCAGAGATTAAAAAAATGACAATAGTTAACAATGCAGAGCTTTTAAATATTCCAGAAATGTTCTCCTCAATAAGAAGATTAAAAATAAATGGACATGTGCATCAGGCTCCGTTTCTTAAGCCCCTTTCACACATGCACTTTTGCACAGGAATATCTGAGTATTTAAGTGGAAAGTGGTCCCATGTGAAAATCCCTGAGAAGTTGATGTGTGCAGTTTACCTGCACCAGAACCGGTAAAAATTCCTACGAAATTACAGAGAGGCTACAGTGGGAACAGAAACCAAAACAACATCAACACACAGTGACTGCTCCCACACGAACACCACTTTGTGTGTGGGTTGTAGCACTTCTTAATAATGTAACACCAGCCAAAATTACAGGACTGAACTTGAAATCAAATATGACCTTTCAATATAATATTAAGTCAACTTTAATAGTGTGATACCTGGCTGACTAAGGCAATACCACTCTTACCACTTATGCAATACCTTAATACAACACTGGCTTTTTACTAAGAAGCACTGCATTTGGTACATCTCTGGGATTATTAGCAAGAGTAATATGCTGTCCCATGGCTGGGCAATATATCAATATTCATAATTATTCTATATTAGACATAAAAGACAGCCATCGTATTAAATCTGCTACAGATTTCCTGATTTGGGTTCAAAAAAGAAGAATGAAAATGTGTGGAAATGGTTTGTTTTCCAGAGGGATCCAGTGCAGTTTACTAAATTAGTGAAATTATATTAAAAGTGCAACTAACTAAGTGCCTGTAAATTTCAAAACCAATGTTTTTGAACGAAAGAGTGCACGGGTGTCGATGTGTGGCGGAACCCAGACTCAGAGCACTGGTAAAATCCAATACGGCATGCTATGACACTCAGAGTAATAGGTTATATTATACTAAAACCAAAATGATGTCACAAAAATCAATAGAATACGACTCGTCATGATTCTTACCATCTTTAATTTAAACAAAAATTGTCCATTACACTGCTTTAGCTGGTTAAACACCACAACCTTCATTTTACTTCTCATTTCATTCAGTTAAGAAACAGTGAGTCGAGTTCATTCATTTCAATCTTTTAAATATTCAATTGATAAAGGAAGAGTATAAAGAAAGCTTTTACTCAGTTTGAACTTGAAAAGGAGGCAACATGTACGTAGAGAGTTCAGTCACTTTCACCTCAGCACCAGTAATGTCCCAAGTAAGAGTGAAAGGTGCTTTACTGGGGTGAGAAAAATACAACAATATACAACATTCATAAATCTATTCACCAGCAGATCATTTTTAATCCATTCAGTAATGGAGACCAACCTAACCGGAAGAAAAGCAGTAAAAAGTGTGCCATCTGTTCTAGACATCAGCACAAACACCTCTGATAGTAAATAACTAACAACTAGTTCATAAGGAGAGAACAAGCACACTGTGGATGTGCTGCTGACTGACAGCAATGCAGAGCGTTTGTAAACCCATAAGCGTTGACTCCTAGAACCCATCTTAAAACAAAGCAGGACTTTTAAAACGTCATTATGCAAAACTGCAAATACGTGATTATGCATTACAGAGAATAAGCTGTTAATTATGAATTCTATTGTAGTTCTGTGAATGTTTGCTTCGGCGCGCCCCCGGCAGCTCTGCGGACAGCAGATCGCATAATGCTCCTTTAAAATAGTCAGAATATAGAGAAGAGAACCAAACTGTATGCTGACTAATGTTACCCATCCTGTAAAACCACCGGCTGAGATGGATATGTATACATTTCTCACATGTAAGAGTCAGTTTTGAGTACTAAAGTACTAAAATATGAAATCTAGCCAAAAATATATCCTCTACAAAACATTAAATAAGTTAAAAAGATCATTTAACAGACCTACTGTAGCTGCTTTTCCTTCTACATCACTATAAAAAAAAAAAACAAATGTTTGTGGACACGCCTACTAATGAATGCATTCAGCTACATTAAGTTGCATCCATTGCTGAGACAGCTCGTCCCCTGTAGAGAAGCACTGTCCATAGAATAGTCCTCAGTGGAAAAGTGGACAATTATTATTAAAAAAAAAAGTAAATAAATAAATAAATAAAAAACCCTATCCTGATACATTTTAGCTGAACGGAGATGATGTGAAAAAGGAGGAGCGCCTCAGGAAATCTTTCCTTCTTTTGTACAGAATTTAAATACATTTCTTCTTTATACACACCAAGTCTTACGAGTTCTGGTTCTGGCAAGACCTTTAGACCTTAGTCAGTTCTAAAAAATGTAACAAAAACGTGTCCTTTAGCATATTCTAATGTACACTGCAGGACTAACACAGCTTTATATGGTATGTGTCCTTCACATGCTGCCATTTTCATAAACGCACACGTAACCTGAATGTAAACACACTTCAGTCTGAATCTGTATGAGCTGCACACACTGCTTTCACAGCAGTTCAGTGATCCCTCAGGTATTGCGAGGTTGAAGGCTGCTCTTCTGGGATGGTCAACAAATACACATTTAGATCTCTCTGCGGGAGGATCTTTCTTAAACCACTAAATAAATCTGTCACAGATCGACAGGACAAAATTACTTACAACAAAAACGATTAGTGTACCATGAAGCCAAGAAAGTTTACTACTTAAATCTACTGCTTAAAGAATTAAGACTGAACACAGAGCAAAAGCAACAAAGACAGCGAGAGAGAGAGATGAAAGAAAAGCACAAACAGCAAAAGGAACAGCAAGCTAAAAAAAACAGACGAAACCAAACAGATTCACTAAACCACATCCAAACACTTCACTAGAGGCAGGAGTGCAGGTGTGGGGCACTCCAGGAGGAGAGTTGCCTACCGCTGCGTTTAGGGGTTTCTTTTCTTTTCTTGGTAACTTCTCTCTTCTTTTTTAAACTTTTTTTTCATTAAACATGCATCACTGCAGAACTCAAAGGGTCTTAAACCTGGAGGACTTTTATCTTTTAATATCACACTATATACTGTGTAGTCCTTCTTTAAGATGCTACACTTACACAGTTACGCATTTTCCAGAGAATTCCGTCAACGTAACCAGTCAGATTCTTCCACCTTCCCACCCTAATCAACAACAGCTGACGAGCTGTCCAGAGCAAATGACCTTTGAAGACATTTGTGGTGAGTGGTTTATTTTTTGTAGGCATTCGTGATGTAACGTTCAGTCTGAGGCAGAGCTCAGTTCACACTAAAGACACAAAACATTTGAACAAAAAAATAAATAAATGAAATCTGTGCACTAAGGCCTGTAACGTGAACACAGCCTTGCAGCAAGAAGAAAGGCGCTTTTTTTGAGCACAGAGCTCATCACTGAACACAGAGCAGGTCTTCCTTGAACTAAAACATTAATGAAGTGCTCTGCCCAGAGGAAGGAAGGAATATGTAACATCCACCTGCTGTAGAAGACTTTATCTTAAATTCACCCCTCCCTCCCGTCCGGCGTAGTACGAGAGGCCGTTCTATCAATATGGCCAAAAGGCAGTTCGAGACCTGCATGTTAACTAGGGGTGTACAGATCAAGTTATTTTGCCCCCCAACCTGATCCGAGTCTCTGAAGTCTGAGTATCAGCTGATACTGATCCAGTCTTTGTGTTTGGATAAATAATAGAGCCAGTTTAGATGAGATGGTGTTAATGTTTAGTAAGTTTATATAATGAGACATCGAGACTGACTAAAACCCTGCGATCAAATCTGTTTGTGTGTGTGTGTACCAACAGAAGTAACACACACTCTGGACTGATGTTTGATCACTACTGATGTGTAATAACTAGTTTAATCGTGAGGCGACTGCACCATGATTTGGTTTTCTATAGCACAGACTCCTTCCAGATTTGAACACGCAGTGCAGAGCTGGTTCAAACAGCCAACCAACATGTGTGGACCAGCATGCGGGGAGAGAGCCCCATCCACACGCGCGCCCACACACCCACTCCAACTCCAGCTGTTGATGGCAAGCAGCAGGACCTGGGATTCGCAATCCTCGGATCACAGTGCTAGTGATTAGATTCCCGAGATTCCCATTTGGTTGCTTATTCCCATTCTAAGAAGAGAATCTCCTCAAGGCTGCCCTGCTTAATAATATCCATTAAAGGCTCCCTGAATACAAAAACTAAAACTCTGAACTGGATCAGGATTTAAAGATCACTAATGGATCACTATGGATCACTAACCACTAATATTAACAGCTTCAAGTTACAAAAAGGCTCTTCAAATCACGACACGACCAAGATAAGAGTTCAAAAGCACTTTGCTCAGTTCACTCAGTTATGAGGTCATGTGTACCTTACAGGCATAGCGCAAGCCCCTCCCTGGACCTGCTGAAAACATGCACAGATTTCCTGTTTTCACCGAACGTTTACTGTCTGCGGTAAGTGTCCACAAAGGGATAATACAATCAAAACAAATATCCGTCACTGCTGGTCGACGACACATGGGCGCAATGATCAAAGACATTTTTCATATCTGATGAGGGCTTCTTCACTTTGACAGGAGATGCTCAGCAAAGGCTTCCATCAAACACTACACTGTCAAGCTCGTCTATGTAAATACACCCCCGAAATGTTCATTTAATGCTTAAAAATCAAAGACGGAGTGAAACATTAAAATTACTTTTGGAGTTTTCACACCATATATCATAAAACGTTTCAGCCAATATGTATCGGACTGTGATTTCTGCCCAAGAACAAACTTTGAAAATCATCTTTTAAGTGGTTAAAAAAAATGTAGTCAGCACTCACCACTTGGAGCCACACGATTTAATTAATCCCATGAAATTAATTTAAAATAAAGATTTCATAAACTCACATACAGTGTTCAAAACTAGGGGAAAGAAGCAGCTTCACTTTGTGTTGCAAGATAACTGATTAACTGTTTAACTGTTTCAGTAAATTCCGTCACTCCTTTCCAGCCGTGGTCCTGAAGAAACCCCTGTCCTGCACATTTGTATTTGCTCCCTGTCTGCAACAAAGCAAGACCTACACTTTTACTCGGAGATTAGGGTCTTAGTGAGCTTTTCAAACTAAAGAAGCACACATTACATACCAAACCTCGCGACTGATCGACTGCATCTGGGGTCAATGATCAACCGTGTTTGATTTTTTGCCGAACTGATCCTTCGAGTTTAAATTTACACAAAGACCCATTACTCAGAACCATTTAAATGGAACACAGCTACAGGAGGAGAGCGCCGGACGCATTAGCTAGTGCAGAATATTCCCTCGTGTCACAGATCATGTGCAATCAAGCTTTTTCTGCAATCAATTATTCAAGATACAATACAAACAAACAAGGCTAGGGAATTAAATGGGTCAACTGATCCTGCACTCAGCCTTCCGCTCACATTGGAAGGCAGGCATTGATGGCCCAGCAAGTCTGAGGAAACTCTTCGCTGTCCAAACACAATCAGTTCATACACAACACAGACCTACGGCACTATTCAAACATGCCCTTTCAGTCCGGCTTTCCTACAACGCTCAAAGATGAAGAGTTCATCCAGGAGCAAGCCAACAAGAGAGCGTTTGAGATATGTCTAAAGGAAAGGACATTAAAAGAGCACTGAACTACAGCCAATTTCAGTTAAAATGAGCAGCGAACATGCCAAAGAAGCTTGATCTTCTTCACAAGTGTGAGGGTCAGTGACTAGTTCACTCTGCCAACTTCCTATTCTACTCATTTCTATTCTATTCGAACACTCCCTCCCCACAACACAGTCAAAAACATCTAAGAAATACAGCATCACAAAATGAATCACAACAGTCAAGCTTTCCACTTTAAATATACATCTCACATGGATGCCTGCAGGCTAGAAAAGACACTCTGAATGTATTCCAGTGAGTCACAGATCCAGGTTTGTTACACAAGACTGGGCCTGGTGCAATTTGGAATAGGGCATGTTTGTGTACAATCAAGGACTTGATCCCACCAACCTACACCACAGCATATAGGTAGAGAGAGACCTCAGAGGTAGAACAGATGCTTTGACATTGCAGTAGAACACTGTTCAATTGCAGAGCCCGTGTTCCTGAAGATACGTTTTTCATGCACCAAAACGTTTTTGAAACCGTTTCTAAATAAACCCAAACCAAACTGAGAATACCAGAGGCATGTTTTTCAACAAGATTAACCTGCTCATCGAGCCACGGACTCCACAAGTCCTGTTTTATTTGGAAACCAGGCATGAGCAGTACCTTTAAGTCCTGCAAGCTGTGAGGTGGGAGTATGAGCATCAATGAGCCTTGAATGCCCATGATTCAATGGTCATTTCTTGGAGCACTTTTGAAAGGTACTGACCACTGCATACTGGGAACCCCCCACAAGTCTGCAGTTTTGGAGAAATCTAGAAAATCAGTGCTTCCTTCTGGTCAAATTCTATTCTTGCATTTGTTCATTTTTTCTTCCTTCAACACATCAAATTCAAGAACTTACTGTTCAACATATCCACTAGTGGTTCAACTTCGAGTTTAAAAGTTAAAACTGAAACAAATTAGTTGGCAACTAAATTGTTGATTACTTGGTGATATGAATGTGTGCTTCCTTGTCATAAGAATAAACAGTTCAGGAAGTAAAAGAAATTTTAAGATTAAACATTTCACAATAACAGTTGATCTCTCTTCATTTTGACAAATAGAGCTGCAGCCTGAATGGGGCATGTGGATAAAATCTCAGCACTCAATACAACAAACTAACAAAGAACCCTCAAAATGAAAATGACTTATTTAACTTCCATATTAGCAGGAAAACTCTAACACTTTAAAATGGGGGGAAAGATGTCACAAAAGTGAATCGTAATCACGATATTCCTTTCAATAATCAACAGATAATTTGACCATCAAAATAGTTATGACTGATCAGTGTGTGAACTACTTCTTTCGGCTGCTCCCTTTAGGCGTCACCACAGCAGATCATAGGCCTCAGTCTTGCCCAATACCCTGCCTCCTCTACTGTTACACCAACCATCCTTCTAACCCGCCTTCCTCCTCTCCTCCTCTATGGTCTTCAACCTACAGTAGTCCGATTTCCACCGGCACCCTGCTGGTCAATGGCACCGGAGGCGGTCCTTCTTAAACCGGCCCTCAACCAGTCCAATATAGCAGTCATATTTATGATCTGCATTATAGTTTTGGCACAAGTTTTACACGGGATACCCTTCCTGACGCAACCCTCACCACATGGCCATAAATTAAACCACAAAAAAAATCAGTTGAGAGAACCTCTCCTTTAACTAACAATCAATATTTCCATAAACAAACAATCACAGCATGGAAGCAAGGATTTAAAATCAAATTACGGTGATAACACATCTCTATTCTCCTTTATACAGGTGAAAAAACAGAGAGAACTAGATAAGAGAATATGGGCCAGAAACACAGCCCAGGAAGGGTCAGAGCACGGTGGGCGGGGCTTGTGGACCACAGGTCCACGTAAAACCTGAACAGTGTGTACACAGCGAAACAGTGAGTTCAGGGCCTCACCAATGACCGGAAGCCCTACAGCTCAGCCAGTGAAAAGTGAGTATAAATAGGGTGGTGCTCGTCACTTTAAACCCAGATTAAGGCCGGCTAAAGCCCTGACAGCGCTTACTCTAAAATTAGCCATGGGGCCAATAAGCAACCCAGAGCTTAGACCAAACGCAGGGGGGAGGAGAAGTGAATACAGCGATGATCTGAGGCCAGTTAGTAAACAAACAAGGTGACTAGGAAGATCAGCAGGGAAGGTTATGTACTAAACAACTACAGAGATATGCAATACAGACGGTGCTCAAAAGTAACTCCACCAAGCAGGATAGAAAACACTGCACGAGGGAAAACTTTCCCCTTCACTGACAAGATTCCGAGGCTTGTTGTCGGAGGATAATTGCACTAGTCTGGTACAAGGCTGTTGCAGTTGTTGCAGTCAGTTGATTCCTTCAGTCATGGAGTCACTCAGAATGGCAGCGGCTCATCTTCAGTGACCAGTCCCGCTTTCGTCTTGGCGGAGACCAACAAATCCGTGTGTCACTGTGGTCAGTCCCCAAGATCAATAGTTTGTTGTCACATGTCCAGAAGGCCTGGTGTCGTGGTGTGGGTGCAATTTCGTATGATGCCAGATCAACTTTGGTCTTCATTACAAGCACTCTATGACAGCCAAACATTAACGAGTTCTGGCGCTCTAGTCCAGGACCACGCTGTTCTGCATAATGCTGCCATCTCAAAGGCTTGCTTTGAAGACATGGATACTAGTTCATGGCCAGTCACAACAGAACAATCCCTGACTGGAAATGTGTTGGGATGATTTTGGAAGCACCATCAACATCCCGACCCTACTGAAAAACTTGCATTGTGAATATTCTCGGTTAAGGAGCTTTTAAATCCTAAAATAAAACTATTGCAGTGATGAATATCTGCACTTGTTTTAAAAGCATAAAAATTTGAACATGATGCATTTGCCCTCTATGCCAGTTTATTTCCAACACCTGAATGCTGAGATCACAGACTTCTGCACACTGAAGCTTTGACACGTAGCCTAATCCCACTTAAATGAGCGTCGCAAGTCGTGACCCAACTCTAATTGGTTTCGTATGAAATCAGCCATCACACGGACATCCATGTGCACTCTTCCGCCCCCACAGCGAGGTGTTAAAGCAAATCCAATGATGGTAAGCAAAGGCAGAACGGTCTGGATGGCAGCTTAAGAGGGCTGTGTTAAAACACTGCCAACCAAGGATGACATTTAAAGGCTTGGTAAAAAATTCAGGTGTGGGATACGCCGTTACAGGTGAGGGCTGAAATTTGTAAATAAGAATCAAACCTTAATGAAATGAAGGAATCCAATAGAATCAGCGTTAGAGAAACGTTGATCAAGTGTAATTTTCTGCTTTACTAGAAGTCAATAGATAACTTTGCGAATATCAGTTTGAAATGAATGTCAATATCCTGAGATCACTGTGCCAAGTCCTCTTTAGAAAAGGAAATCCAGTCAAACAGAGACGGAAAATGAGCCAAATTCCAAAACCACACACCTGCTACTTAACAGTATTAGCTCTTCATATTTACTCAAAAAACACATAAAACCAGACCACTAAAGAAAAAAAGATATCACCGCAGCTTGGTTTATACAGTGTTATTGATACTAGAGAGCAGACTCTGGGTGAAGATGGGTTATATCCTATAATATGTGGGTTCTACGGGCCAACGCTACTGCTGTGAACAGGCCAACCAGAGCAGACCCGTCATAAAATCAGCAGGTTTCATTCTGAGGCAAAGTAACTGGCAGGTAAAAAGGCCTAAACATCACATTTATTAATTAAACAGCAACTTAAAATCCCCCACATAAAAGCACAGTATACGGCACCTTTAAATACCAAGAGGAACCTCACACGTTACTACTATGAATCAAAAATGTGCAGAACAAAAACTTTCAGATTGTATAGTCACAGCAAAAGCGTATGAACAACACATGCACAAAAACCCAAAACAGATGATTTTAAGGAACAAAGGTCACCACAGACATGTTTCATCACTAATATTTGTCTGGACGACTCATCACCCAGCGCCAAGGACTGCCAATGACAGTCTGGCATAGGTACAGTGTATTGGGTGGCACTGCCAAACTCATCTCAGCCCTTGGTCAAGACACCAAAGGCCAGTTTCACACTTACTGCCTCTGCACTGCAAAGTGGGCTTTATTTCAGAAACACCACAGTTTGTAGAAAGTGCTTACAGAGACGTCTTTTCCCCAAATGGACAAACAGTGCAGTCGGACTTTCGGTTTCGGTTTACTTGCTAAATAAAGAGAATTAGGAAAAGAGTACTGTTTCCGTGTCTTTATATTGCGTAGTGTTTCATTTTCATCGTCTTTCCAGGCTTTTTTGATTGAATATTGCTGTGCATCCTTTATGCACCTCTGCACAAACACTATAATCTTAAGGGAGCCAAAATGAAATGTGTGAAACCAGTTGAACACAACATTCAGCCATGTCTGTAGCGCGACTACACAGTCGTTCTGTATACGATGCCATAAAACACCATAAAACTCAAGCTCGCTAGATTTGTCATTAGCTAGATCAATAGCTGTAAACCATCAACATGGACAGCAGCATTACGTGCTCTGAGTGATGGTAGGATCGCTGGGCAGAGAGGTCAGAAGAAATGACTGGAGATTGAAGAGCTCATTTGCATGAATGTCTCCCACACATTCTCAGACTAAATACAGGAAATGCAACATGAGTCATTTGAATTCATTGTTTGGAGCACTACACAAGAGAATGACGCACATTCGTGCACACAAACACACACAAAGTCTCTAATAAGCAATGGACTTGCACAATTCAACACTGGTGAACCTCAGTCACCCAGAAACAGCACAGACTAAACAGCGAAGCAGAGTAGGCTCAAGAAGGCGGCTGTTTGTGCACAAACACTGCCCAGCCATGTCAGCGTCGGAAATCCACAGCACACTTTTTCCACTCTTCAAGTGGATCAGCAGCCTCGAGCTCACAGGCTAAAGAGCAGGGGACAAAAATCCTCTTTTAGCCTGATTTCCTGCATAGTTAGCATTACATTAAAAAAAATCCCACTCCTACAACCTTTTTCTGAGAGCAGAACACAATGTTATCTTCAATTATTCAAATAATGGGAAAAAGGGTGATCAGTCTGATTAGCAATCACATAATCCACATATTTTAAAGATCAAGACTGATCTGCTATTATTGTCAAACAAAAAACTGGTTAGCCTTTCGCATTGGTGCATTTTGAAAACAAGCCCATCTAAACCAAACTAATCAACCACCAAATTCACTGGAAAGCTGGTGATCACACGGACGTCCTGAATTGTTACTAGTTCGTGTGTACAACATCAACCGCATACAAATCAAATTTTAACCACAGCAGTGTAGAACGCATTTTTATTTCCACTGTTACATTTAAGAGTAATAATTCCCTCAATCTGGATGCAGAGCTGCAGTGAAAACATACAGACTAAGCAGCTTTCGGTCACATGAACAGAGTGTGAGGATAAAACCATAATGGAGCCATAAAGAAAGACAGCCACACACCAGGACACAATCTCAACATAACAGTAACGAAAAATACCTTCAAATTGCAAATTATACTTATTTTATCTCCTAGAAACTATAATCTTCATTTCCCAGAGGAAACCCGGCCAAAGGAATTGATAAAGCTCTATCTGTATGTTTTTATCTGCATTCTGAGCAATTTTGAGATACTGAAACTTAAAGTCTATAGTGGCACATATATGGAGACTGAAACAGTCCGACTTACTGACTCATTTTCTCTACAAAAATTGTACTGTCGGTTACATGCACCAGAGAGAGAAAGCCACATCGTTTGAACCTTTGGAACAGCCATGAACAGTCACACTGCTGCTTTTTCATGTTAAATGGGGTGCATCAAGTTCAATGATCCATTAATAAATCTATAAATAAAACTAAAATATAGTCAATCCTTCACAGAAACATCTTTACTTTTATGAAAGTGGCAGTTCAGTCCTTCACGGCCCACAGACTTGTACATAAACGGACTGAAATAAATTCTTTACATTTACTTCCATCAAAAGTTTTAAGTTTTATTTGTGTCTAATCAAGTATTTTTGAGATGCACGACAGCAATGCTGTAAGATGTTATGGAGAGTGACAGATGGAACAAAAAAATGAAAAAAACTTGAGTGTAATCAGTGGACACACCAAGCTCGCTGAAGGAAAACCGGTCAACTGAATTATATAACAAGAAATAAATACTGCAGTTATCAGTTTTGGCCATTTTGCGTCCTGCTTGGCAGACAACCTTCCCACAGACCCCAGATAAACACCGACTATAGACAACAGTGCCGTCTGCAGAAGTTATAACAAGCAGCCAGTGTGCAAAAGTGTGTGCGTCTTCCATCACGACCTGGCCTCCTATCTCTATACATGCTATTTATGGTCTTCTGTAACCATATGCAAAACAGGGATGACATGGTTATTGAACTGGGTGATACACTGCAGGGCATAATCCTGACCATTACACTTTCACATTTTAATAATTCAGATAAAACATCTGCATACAATTACTGCATGTAAACAGTCGATCTCCGTGTTCATCATGCAAAGTAATCAATAACCAACAACTAGAATTACAGATATTATCTGTACGTTAAACAGTATTAGTGCGGGGGGATTAATATAGACTTAGACTGTAGCCTAAATCTATACTTTTGTACAGTAAGAGAAAAATGTTCAGTAAGGGAAAAGAGTATTTGTATAATTGTATTAAAATATAATGAACTATATATCAAAAGAATTTGTCAATATACAATATTCTTGAAAAACGAGAAAATGCTCAAATCGCAATCTATCATCAATTTATTCAAATCACTTTGTCGGATTTCGGTCTGTTGGAGTACGAGGAGTTCTGGGTAGCGATGCCATTAGAGCTCGTAGTTTCTCAGTTTAACCTATTTATCTCTGTTCATTTTAAAAACCAGTTAAAACTTCTAATGTTGCAAATGGTCACATTTACCTAAAACTAAGAGGGATTTTTAAAAGATAAAGTATTAGTTTATCTTTATTAATAATAACCTGTATTGAAATGATTTCAGCATCAGCTCACTGATCTGACATGACAGCAAGTTACCTTTTATACAAGCTGATCAACAACAAAGAAACAGAGACAATGAAACTAGGCTGCTATTTGTGCCAGTGAAGTATTTTAGATTTGGGAATTGTAACAAAAGAGGCTGTAAGAATAATGAAGAGCTTTCAGTCAAAACACTGACGAGATAAAAGCACCGCTCACTAAAACCTTTTGACATTCATCCACCACATGAGCTTAAGCAGTGCGTTGAGCTTGTGCCAGAAACTGACTCAGAACAGCTCATACCACCAGTTTCCATCAGCTCCCTTCGAATCAGAGAATTTCATTTGCAGTCTGCTGACAGCTACAGTCAGAATCTTAATGGTTGCTGAAATTCATACAGAGAAAACAAAGGTGCAAAGAAACACCATTATATTTACATCTACAATAGATCTTGCACCGGTGACTAAACGATCCATGGGGTTTCTGTTCACCTTAAAATTAAAAAAGCCATTTAAAATAATTTTTAGTCATTTAAAACTGTAAAGACAAAGCAAACATTACATTACAGCAGCAGAAAAAAAAAATACATAAATTAACCGTAAAAAATTGTGAAGACAATTGTGGGCAATTTTCATTTCAAAAGGACTAAAACTGTCAGGATGCTTCAGGCAGGGGAGGAGTATTAGCATAGGGTATATGTGGGGGAAATAAGCATATAGGGCACGGATGGGAATGGAGAAGTACGGGGTAGAGATTGGGAGGGTATGAGCATAGTGTATAAATGAGGACAGGAGTGGGAGGGTATAAGTATAGGGTACAGATTGGAGGCACGTGTACAAGGTAAAGACGGGGAAGTATGAGTGTAGGGCACACATGGGGATGGATACAGACGTTTACAGGTATAGGTGTGATTGGAGTGTCCTGGAATACACCGAAATGGTTCCATCTGAGCCAATTTTTCAAGCCAAACCAATCCAAGCTCTGTCAAAAGCTCAGCAAAGCATCAAACCAAACTAGAGGACGTGTGACCAGTTACACCTGTAATCTTCACTGTATTGTGAAGCTCTACACCACAGACCATCAGCAGTTCCTGTAACGCTGCAGTCACTGACCTAGGAACAGCTCTAAACACCAGGCCTCAGCTGCCGTGACCTTTCTGCCTGCTCCACTAAGAGCGGAAGCTGCCGCAGAGACGGCAGAAGTCCTGTTACACAACACCCAACAGGTTTAATTACCTGCTTGCTTGCTTTCTCCCTCCTCTTCAATTAGCACACACAGACACTCACTCCAACTCCAGGATACAGTTAAAACAGAGGAGCATACGATGGTGCTATACAGTCATAACTCTGCAATCGGACGAGGCTGCGTTCTGAAGAGTACAACCCAATTCTGCTACCGTGCTGTTCTTTGACCAAACATGATCTATAATTCTTTGCAGCAACACAATCGATCAAGGGCCTTCAGCACTAATCAAACTGGTCTATAAGAGATTGATTAAAACATACCTTCTCAATGAATCAGCAGCCAATAGATGGTTTAAGTGATGCATAATTTAAATTCTCTTCGTGCTCTCTTGTAGAGTAAGAAACAGAGCCAAACTGACACACCCCGTTTAAACACAATTTCCCCAAGTTTATACATTCATATATTTTTAATGAAGCATCTTAAAAGCCTCTAGTTTATTTACTACATTTTAAATTCTTAAAACATATGACTGTATTTCAGTTATTTATAGTTGAGAATCGCAGCTATTATCCATAATGTATTGTTTATTTTTCTTCCTATAAAGGATATCGCAGTAACCACCTAGCAATGCATCCGCAAACTGCAGCCGAGACTCCATAGCAATTTACCTGGGATGATTCAGCAACATACTAACACCATAGCAACCACCTAGCAACTGCCCAACAACTAACTTGCAACCACTGGGGGTGCAAAGCCATTGCTGGGGCATCGCAGATGGTTGCAAGGGTGTTCTGAATCGCTTGCTAGGTGGTTGGCATGGTTAGATGTGTTCTTTCGAAGGCACTTTGTTGCCCTACAACAGCCTGGCAACCATCTAGCAATGTCATAGCCACCACTTGGCATAGCAATTTCCTAGTAATCCTGTAGCAACCACCTTGAAAAATGTTTCACCCGAGTGAACAGATAGCAACAGCCTGAACGGGAGGACCATTTAAGTTGTGCATCCGTTCTGCATTTTCTCTTCCGCATTCTTCTCCTCTTTAACCTCCTGATTTCTCAATGACCAGCAAAATAAATCTGGAGACCACTCGCGTGCAATGCCTTAATTTGTGTGTGCGCTAAACCAAATCACTCACATTTATAAATGCTTAAACAATGTGTGTACTTGCTGGGGATTTTTCCAATGAGAAACGTAAACAAATCTATTACTCTTATTGAGCTACACTTTATTTAACCCAGGTTTTACAGTCTGCATTTCATCATGCTGATATAAATCTCGTCTTTTCCATTTGGAATCCGTTAAGAAGCAAGTTGTTTTTGTAAGTCACATTCGTAAGAGCAAATGTCAAACAACTGCATGACACACCAGATCAGAACAATGACTTAAGCCTTCACACACTGCCAAGCAACAATATTCACAACAAAACTGCCAAACAGTCATAACACCTCGTGTTTCACCTCGTGTTTCCGACACACCTTAGTCGACTCTGTGAGGACATAAGCAGGCGAAATAAAATTAGCAGCTACAGGCTATAGAAAATCAGGGAGAACAAATGGAGAGCAGACGTCACCAGCAGTTCGCTGTAGGCCATCCATAAGACATGGAATGTGATCTTTCATAAATGACTTGGAGGTGCATAACATTTAACAATGTCTATTAATCTTGACATAAAAGTAAATGATCTAAATTCCATTACAGAATTTCGAACAGAATGCCAAGTCACATGAATAGCATTTAGTAGGTATAGGTATGGATGGGTTATTGAAAAAATGGGTATAAATGGTATGGATGGGCAACGTATACTTATGAATAGAGAAGAGTACACATGAACAAGAGTACGGATGGACAAGAATGTTTGCATGGGTACAGATGGCCAAGATCGGAATACGGGTATAACGACTGTTCTTATTTGAAAACGATGAGGAAAGATGGGTAAAGATATACATGGGGATAGACAGTACAGGAAGGGTTGGTAGAGAAAGGTATGGGTATTTCATGATTATGGTGATTATATGCAAGTATGCAGATAAACGGGTAAAGACAAGAATAGACACAAGTGGACGAAGTATAATGTGATCTGATCCTGTAACAGTTCCATCCGGAACAAGCACAACCTCACTATGGCTGTGTGTAAGTACAGTTCTCAACGTGGGGTTCTGATGTTCCTCATCAAGCATCCTTATAAAAAATATATAGGTATAAAGATGCCCACCTCAGATTCAATGTGAACTGGCATTCACGCGTTTAAGATTCATGCTTCATGACACAACATCCCCCAGCCTGACTGAACATCTCTGAGACACTGAAGTAAAATAACCTCTGAAGCTATGCAGACATGTGCAAACCATGTGACTACCATTGGTCAACCACATATGAAGTTTCTTTCAACTTGTTTTGCACAAAAAGTCAGACATCAGCAAACACTGCAGCGCAGCAGGCGTTTTAATCAGCTCAAATAAGTTTGTTTTGTAGCCAAAAATGTATAAATACTGATCAGTATCTAACCTACAGGTTCCCCCACAAAGTAAATTACTGATGCTTGGATATTAGAAGAACCACCAGATTTTTCTTAAGTTGTGTCACCGTGACGCTAAAACAACAAGACAAGCAGTCACCCTGCACTTAACTTAAGAAATATTTAACCTTTTTTATTACCATTTTATTACACTACTACCTAAAACTAATGGCGTAAACATAAATGCCAACCTGTTCGGCCTGATGTTGATGGAATACTGATCACTGGGGTCACCGATGCTTGCCACAGACCAGTTGCCTGCCCTCCATTCCCAGAATCTGCTACAGTTCACGACGTCAAACGATATCCGTGTCTTCATGACACATCAACACTGGGTGGAACTGAGTGTTACTATTACTTTGTTCAGCATAGCAATGATTATCAGTACACATGTGCATAAAAATGGACTATGTGGTGTTGGAGACAATACACTCTCAGTCATTTTTGACCAAAGAGAGAGTTTTGGTCCTACCCAAGTTTTCATCCTCCGGTTTTTGAGTGAGTTTGGTTTGCCACTGTGGTCTTTTTCACCTTTTGTCTTTATATTCCTTTATATATGCATTATCCGGTTTTATTTCTATTGTTTATATCAGATGCAAGTCAGATATGCAAACCTGTGCCGTACAGTCTGTAAAAAGCACAATACAAATAATTGTGACTTGATTTGGTAATTCAGCTGTATAATGCATAGTTTTTGGGTCTGTAATGGTAACGGGGTAGGACAATTACATTTTCAGTAACTAATTAAATTTATCTGTAATTACATCAGCTACCAACATAAAAATACTACTTGCATTACTTGCATGCCTTTAAGAAAGCATTACTGATTGGATGCAATGCATTAAAAGCACATACATATACATGCTTCGTGAGTGCTGTGAAAACTGTGTCCAGGGAACAGTTGGAGGTCACTTGCTCAAGGGCACTTCAGCTGAACACTGACAAGGCAGTGCTCCTTCACTACCCCACCCCCCACTTCCTGCAAGTATGGGGGATCAAAACCGTGACCTCCCGACCTTCCACACTCCTCGCTAACCTCTAGGCCACTGCTACACCCAAAAATGGCACAGCCCGAAAGGGAACCTAGTGTGCTTCTCAACACACTGATGTTGTGCGACAGCAGTACTGTATAGTGCACCTGCAATGCATGTCACCAAACAGCAAACCAGAAATAACAGTGCTGCAAAAACGAGGTAGATTCACAACAATACAGACAATGCCTTGTTTTTAATTTTGAGAATTGCTGGACACAAGAACAGGGATTTGCATCAACACTTTAGTGAGAACTGTATCACTTTCCGCAGCTGTGGCTGTATGTCAATTTTGGCTTTTTCTTCTCAGGCTGTTTTGTCACAAGACACAGCTAAGCAAACAATCCTGCAACTTAATCTGAGCTCACAGTGTGACGCACACAACGAGGAATAGCATAGTGTGGATACCTGTGCTTACAAATGATCACCGTTGAAGCCAACTGAAGAAAACAATTGATGTAAAGCAACAGTATAAAGTTTAGCCAACCTTCTAGGTCATTATATTTTACCAGTTTACATGTCCTACAACAAAAGCCAGGACCTGATTCTGTATATACACTGTCCTAAAGTATCCAGACACCTAATTAGCAATTACACCCAATTTAAATTTTCTCCATTGCTGAGACAGCTTGTTTGGTCCCCACCAAAAGTCTGACCAATATAAACCTTAAGGTCACCATGCTCAATGCCAACAGTGGGATAGAGGGGTAAAAAGCACCACAGCATTAGGCTGAAGAGCAATGGAGTGAAGGTGCTCTATCCAATACATATTCATCAGAACTAATCATCCAACATCAGTACCTAATCACACTGAGTATGTAGCATCTCATCAGTTCTCCATCTCCATAGTTGCACCTACAGTAGCCAGCAGTTGCACCTGTAAAGACCCATCATCGCGTCATCTTCTCTAATCAAGGGTATCTTTCAGAAACTGAAACATGTACGGAAGTTTCAAATGTGTATGTACAGCACATTTAGGATCTACATGATCTTACAGGGCTTGGTGAAATCAGTGTGGGGAGTAAACAGTAAAGAACAGTAAAATGTAAACCCTGGGCAGCCATACCAAGATTATTATTCTGATGTAATAAGGACATCAACTGAAACAGACAATATAGAGTCACTGTGCGCGCACACAGGAATTTGTCCTCTGCATTTAACCCATCCACGCAGGGAAACAAACGCACGCACACATGCTAGTGAATTCACACACTAGGGGGCAGCAAGCACACGTGCCGGGAGTTGTGGGCAGCCCTATCCACAGCAGAAGGGGAGTTAAGTGCTTTGCTTCATGCCCTGCCAGTAGAGGGAATCAAACCGGCAACCTTCCAGTCACGAGGCAAGGTCCCGAAATGCTCCCTGTGTGAGGATCCTAGTATTACCAAATTAAACACATCACATTTTATCAGTCCATTCATCATGAAATTCTGATACAATGTAAAAATAAATAAATAAAATTTCACATTACAGAGAGAGAATTAAGAAAGAAGAAAAATGGAGGAGAAAATGGAGATACATGGTTTTCATTGAACAGAGACAAAATCACACACACACTACCAGTCAAAAGTTTGGACACTCCTACACTCCAACCTTCCAAAATAATGCATCTGTCCAGTTCTATTTAAACCAATCGGAGGCTTTTGTTTAATTAACACATGACTAACAGGCACAAACTCTCCACTAGTATGGATCCTGTCTATTTATGGTGATAAATAAAGTATTTCTTTACACAGTAAACATTAATTGTGTTGGATATACACTATACTGAGGTTCCGATCCTCCGGGCCTGTAGGCAGCCCACAATTCAGACTCCCAAACCTGGTATAAAACAGTGGACAGTAGAGACGGTTCCTCCAACAAAAACACGATACACTCTTTAATACCCTGGATATCAGAATGAATGAGAAGGTGTCCCAATATTTAGGTCCATATGTCATGCTGTAATTCACAGATATGATTTTAATATCAGAATTATAATACAGTCTATAAAACAGTCACACTTTTGACTGGTACTAACACACACACACACACACACACAATTCTGGATGTTTACGATACATTTTGTAGGTTAATTAGGTTAGAAATCCATGTCTAAATTAGGTCAACGGGCTCAAAGCCATTCCAAAGGCTTGGTCGGCAGATAAAACGACCTGTTTGGGGAAGTGGTTTTGTTTATCCTCAGAAAACATTTGTGACAAATACAAACCATTTGTTTAACGTTAACCAACGTTGGCAAACAAGCCAGAGATTAAGCCAGTGGTGTGTGTGATGTAGTTAAGCTTCCTAACTACTGTTCTAGGCGGCGATTAGAGCGTCCGGTGCACTATTAGAGACGTTCACACGTGTGCTTTTCGATGCGAGCGTTCAGGCGGTGAAAATCCGGATCCAGGTCCGGTATTTTCCGGATCCAGTGAACAATCCGCTCCGGGTATTGGCTCCGACCGCCAGCGCGGCTCCACTCCGGTTCCGCGTAAACACGGGCGCCCGGGCGGTCGGAGCGAAAACCCGAAGAGGAATATTCCCTGGATCTGGATTCTCCTCTTCTGCTCGTGTATTTCAGCTAAAACGTTGGTTTTTGGTGCAAATAAAGATTATAACCGCGCTAATTCACGCTTAACACTGATATGCCATCGTTACAGCATCGGTTAGGCAGCCTAGTTGACCCAGACGCACAAAGTGAGGTTTCAGCTTTAAAATAAACCCTTATTTGGTGAAAAACAGTCATTTCTCAGAGAAAGCGTCCGGTCGCGGCAGCGGGACGCCGTGGAGTGAGAGAGAGGAGGAGAGCTCACCTTCCAGCAGGCGCTGTATTATGGAGTCGATGTTTAATTTGTCCGGCTCCGCCATTTTAAGCGTTTAAAAGCCTTTTTGTCGTCTGTTCCGGCAGGTCCGGCTCAGCGTCGCTGCAGATACGGCTGTGGGAGAGGCGGAGGCCGGGCCGCGCGGCTGGTTGCGGAGTGAGGGGCAAAAGACCCAGTTAAAGCTTTCCTTTGTCGGCTGCTCGTCCGTTAGCCTGCTGCTAACCCCGGTGCGCTCGCGAGCAGGAAGCGATACCCGTATGTTCACCCGAACCGCTGTCTTCACCGCACCGCCCAGCCGCGGGCCGCTGCACGCCACTCCGCTCGGTTCCGGACTACAACCCAAACCCGCTCACACACTTTCGGCCCCGTTTCCCTGCCCGCGCTCGCTTTCCTTCACTACGGAACTTAAAAAAAAGGAGGGACTGGGCGCCGCGGGCGGGGCCGTTACGCGCCCGCCGCCGCTGATTGGACGCAGCCTCGGATTTGAATGCCGAGTTGTAGACGCTCATTGGTCGCTTCTCACGTCAGTCACGCCGTCGAGGGTGCGGGGGCTGTGACGTCACTGGGGAAAGGAGTGGAGGGTGAGGGTTCACAAACGCCGTCTCTGCGTTGCACACTTAACGCACTCTCGACTTCTGTCTCTCACACATACATCCCAGTCTCTCACTCCAGCGCACTCCCTCCGTCTCACTCTCTGTCTATTCTATACTGCTTCTCTCAGCACCCTCTCACCCTGTCTCACTCCCTCACTCTCCCATGTTTACACCATTTGCCCTCTCCTATTCACTACATCACTCGTTCTCTCACTCTCCCATTCCCTCCTTTACTGCTTCTCTCAGTGTCTCATCCCCACTTACCTCATCACTCTCTCACTCTCAATCTATTCTATACTGCTTCTCTCACTCAGCACCCTGTCTCACTCCCTCACTCTGCCATGTTTACACCATTTACCCTCTCCTATTCACTACATCTCTCATTCTCTCACTCTCCCGTTCCCTCCTTTATAATTTTTGCTCATTGACTCACCCCCTCACTTTCATCACTCTCTCACTCTGCCTCGCTCCCAAATCCACCCCCTCACGCCAGTCATCATTCCCTACCTCTCGTCCTCACTTATGTATTCCATCCCTCATTCCCTCCCAATCAGCTACTCACCCACTCATTTACTACCTAACTCTCTCACTTCCTGACTTCCTCTCGCACATACTCACTCTGTCACTTGTTTCTTTCCTTCTCTCCCTCACTGTCTTTTTATTCCAACCCTCTGCCATTTACTCCCTCACTTTAACACTCCCTAATTCCATTTTTTATGTGATTTACTTCCTCATGCCTTCACTCACTCTCTTCTTATTTTACATATGAAAACAGTGTTCATCTCTCCAGCACTCATATTGTTCGTGAGTCTGGACTGTGTAGCTGTCATTCAAACACTGTCCAGACACGGATCTTGTTCTCAGTGCAAAACCATTAAAGGAGTCTCTCCATTTTGTGTTTTGCTGTGGTTACACAAGGCGGGTGACAGATGGGTTCCAGGACCACTCTCACATGGACACAAACAAATACTTATTTGATATTCAATTTGATTAATAAATCAAATAAGAATCATATCAGGATAAATGGATCTAATCTGTTCGGGTGAAAGAAACGGTCTAAATGTTACTCCACTGGAAAACAAATTGTAAGCATCATGTCGTCTAAAATCTATTAATGTGATTGATTGACTGCCAAAATATTTTGCCCAGAAAGTGCCATGCAAATTGGACACGGATCAGGCAGCTATTGTCAGCTATTTTGACAATTCAGACCAAGTTACACAAACATTAAGGGCCTAATATATTGTGCCACCCTCTGTTGTGCTTTTTGGTGCTACTTTTTTGGAACATTTCTGTGAGGACGATTTGATTACATCCAGCCCCACAAATGCATCAGTGAGTCCAGGTTCTGCTCTTGGATGATTAATTATGGTGTTCCGACTCATCCCAAAGGTATTGGATGGAAGCGAATGCAGCTCCATCTTTATATCCCTCTAACCCAGCACTGGACAGCACGGTCACCTAATAACCACAAGTTCACTACTGCTTCAGAGCACAGCACTCTATTAGTCAGTACCATTCTATAGAAATGTGTGATACACGCTGTGTGTGAAGGTCTGTGCCAGCAGTGGGTGCACCGATACACTTCTCAGGGGTGTCTGGATATATTTTGACAAACAGAATGTGAACCTAAGCTGATTTGTATTGTTGAAAATGGCACCATCATGTGGTTTCATTGATGACCTACAAGTGCACCTCGCTTACTTCTCATTGCCTCACTAATTCACTCCATCACTCGGCCATACTTACACTAATATACTAATATTCTTTATATACACTAATATATATATATATATATATATATATATATATATATATATATATATATATATATATATATATATATATATAATAATATACTATACGAATATATCTAATACATACTATACAAATATAATGTATACTTTACGAATATATCTAATACGTTCTTTACTAATATATCTAATATATGTTATACTAATATATAAGCAACACTATGTACTAAATACTAATTTGTATTTTTGCTCAGAAACCCCCC
Organism: Acestrorhynchus altus; assembly: GCA_034509495.1. Classification (NCBI taxonomy): domain Eukaryota; kingdom Metazoa; phylum Chordata; class Actinopteri; order Characiformes; family Acestrorhynchidae; genus Acestrorhynchus; species Acestrorhynchus altus. Next base: position 22,347,534 of record CM067520.1, read on the forward strand.
TACAGCTCAGAGTCTTAGTTCACTTTACACATTGTAGACCAAACACTCACAGATCTGATTCCAAGTTTGTTAATGTCACCTCAGGATGTCACAACTAAAACTAAAAATTTAGCTTGTCGTCACTAAACCTAATTCTAGCAAAAAAAAATCAAGCAGTTTGGTTCAAACCAAAATAGCAGGTGAGAAAAGTGATGGAAGGAGTGTCAGTATGGGCACAACAGACGCTCGTGATTCCTGTAACTGTAGAAAATCTGAATCAGAATGGTTCACAGTGGTGGGAGTGAAGCAGATGTCTGAAAGAGCAATGTCTCTCTCAGAAACGTGTGCTCCACATATGGTTATGAGGGTTGGGAATAGTGAACCTGCATACATGGTGCCCTGTGTGGTTATGGGCTCTGCACAAACAGGGCTGAACCATGGGTGTCAAACTACACAGGGCCTGGATAGGCCTGCAGGGAACCTGCAGAGGCCTGTTTAACCAGGGGCAGTTGTTCTGTGAGACAACTGATTAAACGATGAGAGTCAGGTGTGCTTCAGCTTGTATGGAATGAAAACTAGCAGCCACAGTAGATAAGATTGGACAGTCGTGCTCTGTTTGATGTCTGACACTGCTGTGCTATAGTTTGAAAAAGGTATTTTTTTTAGAGTCCGGTCTACCAGGAGGGTTTCGTTTTCATTCAGCCCTAATCAATAGCTGGTTTGATCATGATTGAAGGATGGAAATGGTTTTAGAAGATTTTGGGGTAAAACTCATGGTGGAGGAAGACGTGCAAAGAAGATATATGTATATTTTCCGACTTGTCAGTACTTGACCTTCATTATCCCGACATACACATATACAGCAACAAGAAGGCATTAGTAGGTTCACCAGTGGGTTTGTATGATAAATAAATCTGTAGTTAAGCAGAAATATATTTGTAATTGGTGGAGTTTATTCTATAGTTTAAGTATTCAAGTACTCAAGTATTTTTTTATTTATAACTACAAACACTTACCACCACAGCACATATGAAACATATTCACTGGTAACTCCTTACATTTACATGCTATCAGTGTTACATCCTGTTCAATGCATCACATTTATCTCTAGTGAACAAGAAGTAGCATTCGAGATCCATATCCTTATATCACCTCATTTTCCCAGACCTTCTCCAGAGTAAGCATGGATCCACCCATGATATACGCCTATGTTAAATGATACTCCAGCTGATCCCCCCTCTTCACCTGACATGGAAACCACCTATCAGATGTGAAAGATCAGGTTTTCAGGGATAGGGTGTAACAGGATCTCAGAACACACTTCCACGAAAAAATTATGACTCACACTTTCCAAATGGAACCTTTCCACTGGGGAAAAAGCCATAGCAGGTTGTGTCGCTGCTGAACTGTGTTTATCATGAGAACATCAAGACACGCTGTAACAAGAGACCACATTGACTGGATTTGTTTCATTGCTGCTCCTCTTTGTAAACAATTCCATTTCTTGTGTAAAGCTGTAGGTGCCTGTGAACAGAAGTGTAGGGTTGGTGTGGTGCAACAAATAACGCCACCACTCTATGTGGGAGACTGTGGTTCAGTTCCCAGTCTGGGCAACTACGCTGTGTTACCCCAACAAGAATCCTTGGATACGCTCTTAACACTACTCTGACCCTCCTCTGTAATATGAGTAACCTAGTAAATTGCTCTGGATAAGAGCATCAGATAAATGAATCTCCTGTTCTGGGCAGTGAGAGTTTATTTCACACACACACACACACACACACACACACACACACACACACACACACACACACACACACATACACAGAGAGAGACCCTTAAAACTAAAGGATAATATCATCACTAAACGTATAAATATTGCACAACCCTTCAATAAATGAGACGAGATAATTATTATCAATTAATCAATTTTGTGTAGTTTGACTTTTATTCTACAAAACATTTAAAACATATTTATAAGAGACAATCACACATACCAGATATTGTTATTTTCAGGGACCCTAGGCTACCCTTCATTTGAGATATAAAAATTAAGAAAATGTTTTGATCACAAATTTACTTGTGCCTACAATTTGTTTTCCTAATAAGTACATGTGGACAGAGCAGTAAACATGCACTAAGGCTCCGATTGGCTCAGCAGTTAAAAGCGCTACAACTATGAACTGAGGATCACGAGTTCTCATTCTCAGTGTGACGCTGTTCAGCACAGGCGTCTGTTAGCCATTGTATCAGAGCTGGGGACCCGGTGCTTTCCTCCACGCGTGTTGGCTTCCAGCGAGGATGCAAATGATGGCAGCTTGAAAAGATGTGATAGGCTCGCATCACATCGGAGGAAGCATGTCCTCGTCTTCTCCCTTCTAGTGTCGGGAGCATCACATGGGATAGGAGGAATGCAATAATGAGGTTGGGGATTTAGCATGTCTAAAAAAAAGGGCTTTGCTGTTCACTCAGAATATCTTTAGCTAATAGACGAGGCTAGAATCTAGAGATTCCTCACACTTAGATCCTGCTGAACACAAATGTCTTCATGGAGTTAAATTCTCCTGAAACAGATGAGTCTTCAGTCTGCGTTTGAAGACAGTGAGGGACTGTTTGGACTCCCAGAGGAAGATCGTTCCACCATTTTGGTACCAGAACAGAAAAGAGTCTGGATGCATGTTTTCCTTGCATTCTGAGGGACGGTGGGTCAAGCCAAGCTGTACTTGAAGCTCGAAGGGTTCCTGAGTTTTGACCATTGCCATCATGTATGGAGGGGCTGGTCCATTTTTGGCTTTGTAGGTCAGCATCAAGGTTGTGAATCTGATGCGGGCAGCTACAAGGAGCCAATGAAGGGAACACAGCAGAGGAGTTATCTGCTGTTATCTTGCTGCTGTTCTTTCCATTTTGTTGGAATCAAATCTTTTGTACTGACTTCTGTTGAAAGTTACAAAGGTTTCTCTTCCTCCATAAAGATTTCTCTTATATAACCACTAAACTACACTAAAATAAAATACACTGAACTGAAACTCGAACAGGAAACTTAAGGTCTTCAGTGGTATCTACACTCTGGCTTTTGTGTTTAATATGTCTGCAAGATTACAGTATCTGACCATGACGCAGAACTCTGTCATAGTTTCAAGAAAACAGTCTCAATTAGCTTCCTTACACAAGTGGGTTTAAAAAGACACAAAACAAGAGAGAAGACAAGCCCAGTCTTGCATCCTCACCTAGCCCCCTCCCCTACATTCCTCTACAAAAGGATTCAGCACTTCTACACCTCCCATCACCCCACTGTTATCCAGCGACTGGACTCCACTCAGAACTGCAGCATCCAGAACTACTGAAGTCTTCACACCAAAGGAGTTCTACAGAACCTTCAACTGTTCCGACCGCACAGGTACAGAGAAGCTTCTCCTTTCATCTTTTTTTACTCACTAAGAAAACAATTCATACTTAAAATAAACAAGTGATATTGAAGTACATTCACTTATATATAATTTAAACCTAAAACCACAACCTAGAAATGTCCGAACAAGTTTAAAGCAATTTTCAAATCACTATTTTTTTAAATGTGCTTTTAAAAGTGTTTTGTAAAGTGTTTTTAAAGTGCAGTTTAAAGTGTATTATTTAAAATGCGTTTTTATGTATATTTATTAAAGTGCATTTATAGAAATATATTTTAAAGTGGATTAAAGTGAAGTTTAAAGTGTATTTTATCAAAGCGCACTTTTTAAAGTTTTATCTCGTCCCGAGAGCGATAGAGTCAGATTTGTAAGAAATAAATTTCACATGCTTTAAAGGTTGCTAGTTTAGCAAATTTACAATTCTTGCTGGAATGTTTACATAGGTTAAATTTCTTTTACATCTGTAAAAGTAACAAAGAACTTGCAAACAAGAATCTTCAGGGTGTGGTTCTTCTGTGGAATTACCCGAAGGACCATTTCCAGAAGCTCTCTTGCTGAGACTGGAGTTTGCCGTTGTGACGTAAAGATTTTATACTAATTTATGGGTTCTTCATAAAACATTTATATGGAGGTTGTTTCAAAGTCACAAATCCCAAAGAATGTACGAAAAAGGTGCTTTGAGGGTGCGGTTCCTCTATGAATTTGATGAAGCACGAGTTTGTCACAGTGATGTAAATGTGCTGCTTGGGTTTTTAAGATTTAAAAAGTCAAACATCTCAAAGAACCAACAAAAAAGTATTTTAGAATGTGGTTCTTGTAAAGATTTGCACAAACACATTCTGGCAGCTGTGTTGATTTAGAGCGAAGCGAATTTGAACGAGGTTTGTGGTTGATGAAAGGCGCCAAACGGTCAAGTGACTTTTTACATGAATGGTGTTAAAATCAAATGGATTCCAAATCAACACCAGTTCTGACGTGGTGTGTTAGATTTTTAAACTTTAAAAATCGCGTTTCTTAATGGAAATGCACAAAGGACCCTTTATTGCAGCTCAGTAGATTAAGAGTAAGGTTTATCTGTAACTGGGATTTGATGGAATTTGGTTCCGTGATCTAAAGGCTTTATACTCATGTTTGGGTTCCTCTTAGATTATTTACAGATCACACAAAGATGGCATCACCCAAGGAACCCTTACCAGCAGCTGAAATGTTAAGAGCGTAATTTAGAAGCTACTGTTGGACTGATGCTGAAAAATGACTCATTTCACATTAAGATGCATATTAGGGGATTAGCTGCTCATAAGTGTTCAGCACCAAGAACAGATGTGAACAGGGTCCATTGCATCTCGAGGATGCATTGAAATTGATTCACTGAGAGCTCTGAGTGTCTCAGTTGTCATGGGCAGCCGGAGCCTGAGAAGGCAAAATTGGCCGTACTCTCTCTAAGTGGGTAGATGGCCTCTCTCCCCACACCCAGTGCAATGCTTTACTCCAAGTGCATTGTTTTACACGTATCGGAGGCATGTGCTTGTCTTCACCCTCCTATTGCCATTGTATGTAAGGAGAGAGTCTTAACAGGGTTTGGTAGCTGGCATTTCCAAATTGGATGGAAAAAATTGGGATGAAAAGAAATCCGATGACTCAAACTGCATTCGGAGGTGGTCAGAGACGCATATGATCATATAAAAATATTTCATGTTCCCCCGACAACCACATCACTGCCCCAACCAGAAAATACATAATCCTGAGTCCAAATTTTCCAGGTTACCTGAGCATGCTAACGAATAATGGATAACCTACAAAAAGAATTCTATAGAATTGCACAAAGCAACCATTTTCAGCTCAACCATTAAGAGTGAGGTTGAGCCTGATCAAAATGCCAAAATGTGGCCAGATGTTCCTCAGATGGCACCAAAATCAATGTTTTCCTGCAAGCTCAAACCCGACATGGTTCCTATTTGTTCTGAAGGCTCACATTGTGAACAATGGCCTTGTTGTGCCATGCACTGCTGTGTCTTCTCATCACAGCTCAGTTCTGAGTCACTCGGATGGACATTCAGACTGTGGTGTATAAACTAGCACCCTGGCGGTTCCTGTGGACACTTCGTTCACTGATGCAAGACTGAAGAAATGCAGACAAATCATGACGAAGGAAGGTGAAAGAATACTCCTGCAGAGGCTTTATCTGTTAGTCACCCGTAGAGCTGCTGAACAGATCATTGGAGACTAAAAACAGCAGTAATTACAGTTAGTCATTTGGTTTTTGAGCCCACTCACCACCTGTCCTCCTCCATAGGCCAAGCCTTCACCAGTACATGCTGCTGCGTGTTAGAGGATTTGTGTGTGTTTGTCTGCTTGTTTGTGTTTTCTGAATCAATCTGAAGAGATAAAAACGAGAACTTCAGTGGGACGAATATGAATCAAGAGGTCCTTCATAGAGAACGTGGTGTAGGTGGCTTAATAAGTGGACAATGGGATGAGTCTCTGATCAGTGCTGGTTCAAAAAGACCCTTCAATTAGTCCTTGTTTAGTTTCAGGCTTCTTAAAATCCCCAAAACAGTTACGTTCCAAAGCTTATTATTGACTCACTGCTGTCAGTGTAAACGTCCATTATAAGGTTAAGTTGGTGTTTTCCTGAGACCATCATTCGGAATAACATGTTGAAATCTGTGGACAAGATCTGCGATGTGTTTTGAGTAGGTCCAGCCAAATTGGGCTGGGATGGGTCTAGGTGTGCTGAAGCTGGTTGAGAGGTACAAAACCTGCCAGGACTTGAGCCTGAAGCTCCACTTCAAAGCCCTACTCTTTGTTGTTCAACCAACTGTAGCTCACAGCTACGGAATTCCTGTACAGACCTGCTCAAAGGGAGGGGAAGGAATTGTGCGACTAAAGTCTTAGCTGCAGAAGCACTGATGCATACTCACCCTGGAGCCATTGTGATGTATTGCGTGCAATGTTGCGTCCATGTTGTGCAACTCAAAACACTGCCATTTTAACAGACACCTAAAGCTCAAGAAGGTATTCCTTGTCCACCAGATGCTCCTCTTATCCTCATCCCATGTTCAATTACTCTAAATTCATGCAAACATTCATGACGTTCTCAATCTTGCAACCTGATACTCACTTTGAGAAGGAGCTCCACTGCCTGAAGGTCACTAGTGTGTGTGTATGTGTGTGTGTGATAACTGCCACAGATACCAAAGATGCTAAAAATGACTTGTGGGGCACAAACCTCAGCTTCCCTTTGCTGCTTGTCTGTGAGACCTGATCATCAGGTTTCAGGTTCTCATTCAGCAGCAAGAGCATTAAGGAGTGTGGGGTCAGGATGTTGGATGACCTCAACTCATCCCAGAAGTATTGGATGAAGCACCATCATTCCAGTAAACACAGCTTCGCCGCTCAACATCTCAGTACCTGGCGTTAGGCACGGTGCCAACAGGTTCATGTTAATGTGCTCCAGAGAGTCCTATTCTATTGGCAGTTCTTCTCTACGAGTACTAGACAAGCTGTGTGTGTATTTTCACATCTGCGAAGGCAGCCTACTTGTCCTTCTCTACTATATACTCTACGTATATACTCATTGTGGCATTTTGTTATAACTAGTGGTTCATTGAATAAGAAACATTTTATGCTGCTGTTCCAAACCTGGGTAGAGTGCCCCCTATTGGTTGAAAGTTAATTTCCCCCATTTCTGACTCTTCCTTAATTGATGGTGAAACAGAGAGAATCGTGTCCTCTATTACATTAAAGTGGGTCCCACTGGTTAATGGAGCAGAAAAGCCCACGATTGGCTGTTTTCATCCCTGCCCACACCTATGCCTTGCATCCTCATCAGCCCCAAATGTGCGTTGTTCACGTGTGCTCAGAGAGCAGAAGACGCACTGATTTTGAGGGTGTTTACCTTTAAACTTAAACCCCCAAATGCATTCTCTCATTGGTTACACCTTCAGGAGCAGAACTGAAGGGAGGACATGTCCCTACACTTACTGAACACTTACGCAAAACCACAAACTGGGAGTGAAACAGGTTTCTAGACTTCTTTATCTGCCAATTTACATTTTTATTTTGCATTTATATGACAGGTTTGGTGTGTGTGTGTGTGTGTGTGTGTGTGTGTGTGTGTGTGTGTGTGTGTGTGTGTGTGTGTGTGTGTGCATGTGTGTGTGTCTGTGTCCGTGTCCCACTGCCACAGACCAGATGGAAATCTCTAGTGTGGTGCAAGCCTAAGCATCCGTTTGTAGCTTAACCATGAGATGTTATCAGTATTTTCAGATTCTGCCGACACACAAGTAAGGGGCTTACTAAAAAGCCTAAGAGATACAGTATATGGATTTGATTGCATTCAGCCACAAGTGCATAAATGAGGTCAGGATGTTGGGAGATTGATTGAACTCCCCAGGTTCTGTATTTAGAGTGACTGCTTTAGTGTGAATCCCACTAACGGAACTTGTTCTCTCCCAGTTAGGATGGGTTCTTCAGGAATTCAGATCGTGTGTGTGAGCCTGAGCATTTTGGGCCTCGTGGCTGCCATTGTGACCTGCGTCCTGCCCAGCTGGAAAGTGTCTTCCTTCAGTGGAGGGAACATCATCACTGCACAGGTACAGACACACACACAGTTTTAACTTCAACGTATTTTCAGAATTGAACGTAGTGCGATGCATGCGTACGCCTGTGTTCACATGTTGAACGTTAATGATATGTTGACCACAGAGCTCAAGCTTCAAGCTAACCTTCACTTCAGGGCCACATTATTAAAAATGTCTTTGCCTGGTTCTACCCTGGAAAGTCCTGGTTTAGCCCTCGGATGGGCAATGAACCCTCCACGCTCCCAGGTTCCACTGCTGTTGTCCTGTTAGTGCACACTGTTAGTGTAAAGGTTTTGGGATGATACCACCTTGCTACAAACAGATACACTATATGGACAAAATTATTGGGACACCTGCTCTCTTATAAAATCATTGCTAATAAAAAAGTATGTCCCGCTTTTGTTGGAGCAACTCTGCTGTCCAAGGAAGACTACATTTATGTGAGGATTTGATTGCATTCACCAACAAGAGCATTAGTGAAATCTGGATGTTAGAGGATCACCACCCCACCTCATAGCCAGCTCACAAACTCATCCCAAAAGTGCTGGATGGATCAGTCCAGAGAACACAGCTCCACTGCTCCACACCATGGTGCCAGTGTTTATCTACTCCAGAGAGTCCTATTCTATTGGCAGCACTTCTCTACAGGGACTAGACGAGCTGTGTGAGCTTTTGCACGTCTGTGTCTGCAATGGGTGCAATTTGTGAAAGTGGTGTCCACAAATATTTGGACATGTAGTGTACAAATGTCTAGCAGACATTCATATAGTTCCCAGGACATCTTTTGAATATTTTACACCTAGTGAAAGGGTACCGATATCGGCCGGTCCAAACAGTCCCCCAATATCTGCTGCTTGGGCATGATGCCTGGTTTCCCCTTCCTTGGCCAATCAATTTGAGTAAATATGGAATTTTTTGGGAATTCCTTGGAATTTCCTCCAATAGTTTGGCTACGGGGCAAAGAGGAATTGAGGAAGACCCTGAATCTGTAATAAACTGGCTTATGTGGTTTTTGACACTGTGCCACTATTATTTTAGTACTTTGTCAGGAACCAGTAGAAATATCATGAATTGAAATTGACCAGCACTGGATGTCTATACATATACTGTATATATAACCCTAATTTCTATGTGTGTGTGTGTGTGTGTGTGTGTGTGTGTGTGTATTCAGGAGCAAGAGGAGGGCCTGTGGATGGAGTGTGTAGTCCAGAGCACAGGTCAGCAACAATGTAAGTCCTACGATTCCCTGCTGATCCTGAGCTCTGACCTCCAGGCCGCTCGTGCCATGACCGTTATCTGCTGCATGGTGACCGGAATCGCCCTGCTGGCACTGTTTGCCGGTGCCGATTTCACCACCTGCATTGAGAACGAAGAAGCCAAGCCCAAAGTGTGCTTGATGGCTGGAGTGTCCCTGATTATCGCCGGCCTGCTCCTCATCATCCCCGTCAGTTGGAGTGCCAACAACGTAATCAGAAGCTTCAACAACCCACTAACTCCCCCTTCCAACCGGAGGGAGCTGGGGCCCTGCATCTTCATTGGCTGGGCCGGCGGAGTGCTCCTTCTGCTAGCTGGAGGTCTGCTGTGCTGCTTCAGCCGTCCCCGCTCCGCAAGCTCTGGAGGAACCGCCAAATACTACAACAGCAACCCCTCCGCACCCAACAAAAACTATGTGTAGAGTGGTATTCACAGGGCTTGTACTTGCATGTATGGGTGTAAAAGTGGTGGAGATTGAACTGTGGTGATTTCGGAATGCTAAATTTGGGAATAATTCATCATTATAAGATTTTTTTGGCCTGACTAAAATGAAACACAGTCTGTTTTTCAATGGTAGAAAGCCTACAAATGATCAGTGTACTGTTCTGTTGTCTATATTGCCATAATTTGTTCTTGACAATATAGACGATAAGGCTCCAGGTGGCTGAGTGGTCTAATGCACTACCACTATAATCCCAGGAGTGCAGTTTCAAATCCCAGGTCAGGCTGCTTGCCATCAGCAGCCAAATTCAGAGAAAGCAAAATTGGCTGTGCTGATTATGGCAATATAGATAATAAAACAGTACATCACACCCAGTTAGCCACTGCATCGGAGCTGGGGACCCAGTGCAATGGCAGGAGTTTGACATGTGCTTCTCTTCACTCTCCTTGTGTCAGGAGCACTGTATGTGATATGGAGAGAGTCCTAATGGGGTGACTGGCACTTCCAAATTCGGGGGTAAAATTGGGGTAAACAGAAAAAACAGAATATAGCCAATAAAAGCAGAAAATTATAAAATAACTGAATGAATCGAATCAAATCAGATTGGATCATAATTTGAATTTTTGCAAAGATGGAGATTTACACTCATAATCTGTCCATTTTGTTTCTTTACAGCCAAACTGGACAATATTTTGGATGTTTTTTCCTTTCTATAGCCAAATTGATCACTTCACAAGGTGCATCAACACCTATTCAGGCAACGTACAAACCATCTACACCCTCAAAGGTGCAACGCGGTGGATACGTGTGCTTTTATGGTTCCTATATTTACTCATTTCCATGACAAAACTGTTAATATGCGCTAAAACAAACATTTCTAAAATGTACTTTCCATTAGTTAGATTTGCCTTTAGTCGATTTCGTCTACATTACATCCTCATTTCTTCGTAAAGACCTGTAAATATCTCTTCAGCTCATGTTTATATTCTTTGTTTGCGTTTATAATCTTCTGTACTGTACAAACCGCTGCTGTCGTGAGAAGACCTTCGGTCTTGATTCCTCTTTCTGCTCTCTAGTGGTTTCATGACTCTGCAGATTTAAAGAAGAACCTGTAACCCGGTGTTTTAGATAAGGGGTGTTTTCTCGTGACAGCAGTGGACTGTGCACCTCTGTGTTATAATCCTTTAATATCCACGTCTGGAGTCTTGTTTGTGCGGGAGGCGTGTGTATATCTGTCCATTTGAGCAGCTAACACCAACATAAGCAGCTAAATTATCAAACACTGATTGGCCATAACATTAAAACCACTGCCAGGCTCATTCGTGTTCCTGGGGGAGACCCCACCTCTGTACAGGACATAATATTAGGCAGGTGGTTTTAATATAATGGCTGTTGGGTGGAGGTGGTTTAGCACACTGAAAGCTGTTGGCTCAGAATCTGGTCAGAGATTTTGTGTGCAAAGGTAAACTCAGGTCAAATACATTTCCATGTCTGCTGTTTTAGAAAAGAGTAAAATGACCATTATTAACCTCTTCAAAGTCATAATTATCTGTAGATTCTGAGATTCTTCTAAGACGACTAAACCATCGCATTGAATTTTACGCTGATATGAAATATTTTGTTACGTTAAAACAACTGGCTTCATTTTATATTTGTAATAAAAATCAATGTTTCTCATTATGTCAGTGTGACTTAATTGCCTCGGTGTCTTAATCACCTGTCTCAGTGTATATCACAATACCTACATTTAGAGTGTTATTAGTGTTCACCCTAATGAGAGACTGTAGCTCTGTCTCAGTGTATGTCACAGTACCTACATTTAGAGCGTTACTAATGTTCACCCTAATGAGAGACTGTAGCTCTGTCTCAGTGTATATCACAGTACCTACATTTAGAGCGTTATTAATGTTCACCCTAATGAGAGACTGTAGCTCTGTCTCAGTGTATGTCACAGTACCTACATTTAGAGCGTTATTAATGTTCACCCTAATGAGAGACTGTAGCTCTGTCTCAGTGTATATCACAGTACCTACACTTAGAGCGTTATTAGTGTTCACCCTAATGAGAGACTGTAGCTCTGTCTCAGTGTATATCAATCACAGTACCTACATTTAGAGCGTTATTAGTGTTCACCCTAATGAGAGACTGTATCTCCACTTCTGTAGATCACAACATCAACATTCTGAATGTTATTACTGTTCACCCTAATAACCACAACATCACAATGTTTAAAATATCGATGACATTTATTGAATTGCTCTATTAGACATATATTAAAATGAGTTTGCAAAAACAGATCATAAAAAAACAAATCCCTGAAGAGCGATATTTGGTCTGTAAAAAGCTTCAATGTTCTCATTATCCCTTCATAAAACACGGCAGCACCCTCTCCCCCCGTCTCCCCGCTCTCTCCCCCTCTGCTCTACCCTTTAAACACTTGAGTGGTTTTTTCACATTTCCAGTTGAGTCCATTTGACGCCCTGGCCTTCAGTTTTTGCTCTCCAGCTCACTCACTCGTTTAGTAAGCTCCTCCACTCGCTCCCTCAGCTCCTTCACTTCATTCTGCAGCGCCTGCACATCCTGAGACAGAGCAAGTGAGAGAGAGAGAGAGAGAGAGAGAGAGAGGATATATTAATTAATCATGGCTCCAGTGTGTGTGTGTGTGTGTGTGTGTGTGTGTGTGTGTGTGTGTGTGTGTGTGCGTGTGTGTGTGTGTGTGTGTGTGTGTGTGTGGGTGGGGGTGGTCGTACCCCGCCATTGCCCTGCCACTGGCCAGCGGAGGATGATGTGGTGGACATAAGGCTCTTGATGACCTTAAACTCTTTGTTTTTGGTTGTGGCCACAAAGCCGTCCTTCAGGGAGATGAGGATGGGCTTCCCCTCTTTACCAGCAAACCAATCATCAGCCTCCACCGACGGCTCCGGGCCAATAGTGTCCGGATACAGATCCTCCTGGAACAGGTCCGACTGAAACACACACAACACAGCAGCTACAGCGTCCGCTCAACAGAAACAGCACAAGGTAGGTGTTTCTAATAAAGTGGCCAGTGAGTGGAACCACAAAGTATGTGTTTCTAATAAAGTGGCCAGTGAGTGGACACACAAGGTAGGTGTTTCTCATAAAGTGGCCAGTGAGTGGACGTACAAGGCAGAGATTTCCTAATAAAGAATTATTGGTGGTGGATCATCACGGTGTCTCTTTACCTTTCGTGGCACTGTCATAACAATGGGCTCACATTTCCTCTCATGGAGTTTATAGAATCTGAAATCAGAAATAAACAGAGTAAATTGGCAGAAAATAACAACCCCCTATATTGTAAACACATGCAGGGTGTGTGGGTTGGTGGGTGTGTGTGATGTTTACCTGGCGATCTCGCACTTGTTGACCTCCAGTCCTCTCTTGGGCATGTAGCCCATCCCCTTTTGGCTCTCCTTGCTGCTGTACATGGACAGATAATGGACATAAGGAGCCTCATCTGTCACCTCAAAGTATCGAATGCTGCTGTCACCCTGTCAACACACAGACACACACACACACACACACACACACACACACATTGCCATCAGAGAGAGTCTATGAAACACCAAACAAACATGTCTTGGCTGAATATATTTTTGATGAGGACAGCAGGTATTGTAGATAAGGGTGGGGGGGGTGTTCACAGTGGGTCATGTTGTCCCACCTGAACATGCTTCACAAGTGTCCACTCTTGACTTAATTTGTGAAAATGGTGTAAGAGTGATACATTTACTACCATAAACAGTTTCCAGTCCAAACCCACACAATGCATGATTTTATGCTTTACCTCGTCTATCACACATAATTCATCACTCATTAATTAACACTAATCTGTACTTTCATCAACTGTGTTGGACACTTTTAGAAACCATGTCTGTAAAGCTGCAGGCTGTATTGTTCATCTGGACTCTATGGGTCTAATGTAGTTAATCTGGACTCTATGGGTCTAATGTAGTTAAACTGGACTCTATGGGTCTAATTTAGTTCATCTGGACTCTATGGGTCTAATGTAGTTAAACTGGACTCTATGGGTCTAATTTAGTTCATCTGGACTCTATGGGTCTAATGTAGTTAATCTGGACTCTATGGGTCTAATGTAGTTAATCTGGACTCTATGGGTCTAATGTAGTTAATCTGGACTCTATGGGTCTAATAATTTGAATAACTGGAACTCTATGAATCTAATCTAGTTGATCTGGGTTTTATGGCTTTAATTTGGCTAATCTGGACCCACTGGGTCTAAACTGGTTCATCTGCACAATATGGGTCTGATTTATTTGATCTTGACTCTGTGAGTCAAACGTTTAGTTCAGTCTAATTGACTAATCTGTGATCGTGGATGGTCAGACATGTTGAGTCTCACCTTTCCACACAGGTAAACGATGCCTGTGTCTGGGTCAAAAAACGGCAGGAGAACTCCACTGCTGGTGTCCAACTCCTGCAGGGTCAGTGCTTCATTAAAGCTGTCCTGAAATCACACACACACACACACACACACACACACACACACACACACACACACACACACACACACACACATACAAATAATAAAAAATATTAGTGACATTATTAATAACAGTAGTAGTAATAGTATAAGTGACAGTAACAGTGTTAGTAAAAGTATAAGTGACAGTAACAGTGTTAGTAAAAGTATGACAGTGTTAGTAAAAGTATAAGTGACAGTAACAGTGTTAGTAAAAGTATGACAGTGTTAGTAACAGTGTAAGTGACAGTAACAGTGTTAGTAAACATATAAGTGACAGTAACAGTGTTAGTAAATGTATAAGTGACAGTGTTAGTGACAGTGTGCAGTAGTTGCTTACAGGATCCCAGAGCGCCACCTGTCTCTCACTCATTTTGCTGAAACCAGTGGTCAGAATCTTCCCCTCAGACACAAACACAGCCCTGACTGGTCTGGAGCCCTCATGAGGCTTCTCTTTCTCCTACACACACACACACACACACACACACACACACACACACACACACACACGTGATATTGATCATGTGTACAAGATAAGAGTACAAGAAATGACACGGTTAGAAGTTTTCTAATCTTCCTTTGTTTGTAGCAACCGCTGCTCGACTTCCTCAGCTATTTAAACAAACAAACAAACAAACAAACAGCTCATCTGAGGGTGAACCTGTAACAGCTACATGACCTACAGTACACTGCAGTTAAAACTGAAGCTAATATTACAGGTAAACAGAGCCTGTTGCTACAACAATCCTGTGCAACCAAGACAAACTTTAAAGAACTATTTTGAGCAAAGAATGAAAGATGATTTTTATCAACATGTTCTGCGTCCAAAGTTCAGGTCTGAATAGGAGCTGCTCCATTTAACATCCCTTACCTTTAATAATGAAGTGAATACAGATTCTTGAACATCTAAACACTGTTGAGGTGTGTACAACACCACACACTTAGTCCAACACCACAGCCTAATCTCTGTAAACCGGGCAGGACAACATAGGCGTAGTCCTGTGGATTCAGAGTGATGGTGTAATACACATGTACTGTAAGGACAGAAGTATTGGGACACCTGCTCATTCATCGTTTTTTTTTGTTTCATTCATTTAATTTTGTTTCTTTTTGTTTTGAGTAACTGTATCTACTGTATTGTGTCAGCAATGGATGCTGAAGGTAAAGTAGATGAATGCATTCGTGGAAGGGGCGTCAACAGACCTTTGGACATATTGTGTACATGTATGGAGATTATAGAGATAAAATGTTACAGAGAAGATTTGAGAAGACATACAGCGATTACGGTGCCCTGGCGGGGGTCCAGCACACGCAACTTTTTGTCCTTGCAGGAGGTGAGGATGCGGGAGCCGTCTCTGTTCCAGCAGGCGCTGTAGATGAGGTCACTGTGCAAAGAGTCGATCCTGACCACTGCCTCGCCTCTCGCCACATTCCACAGGATCACCACGTTATCACAGCCTGGAGATGAGGAGAGCAAATGAGACAGTAATGGTGGAGTTCTTTAGAAAAACAGCAGAGGGAGCTGTGTGTGTGTGTGTGTGTGTGTGTGTGTGTGTGTGTGTGTGTGTGTACATGTACATGTACAATTACAGGTGACAGACATATTGACAGGTATATAGACTGTAATTGATCTGTCTTTTATTAATATTACTTATTATTGTAATAATTACTATTTTATTATTATTATTATTATTATTATTATTATTATTATTTTGTTTATATTATATATTACATATTTGCTCTCTTTGTACAGGGACTCTAGATATCTTGACATGTGCGTCACATGTGAATTTGTATATGTGTGTGTGTGTGTGTGTGTGTGTGTGTGTGTGTGTGTGTGTGTGTGTGTGTGTGTGTGTGTGTGTGTGTGTGTGTTTACCTGCACTCATTAGCACATTGTGTGCTGTAGGGTGCCAGCTGAGGATGCCTACACGTTTAGAGTGACCATCCAGCTTCACCACTGGCTCCTTCAGGGGCTGCGTCAGACCTCCATCTGGAATCTCCCAGATCTACACACACACACACACACACACACACACACACACTTCAACTTGGGCTTTACTGGATGGATATAAATGGGATTGTGTAATTCATTATGTAATTAATTATTTAATATGTCAGAGTTATGTAAACAGAATCCACATGTATCGGGACTGTTTTTAAGCATGCTCTCCAGGGTGGAGACATTTGACTACTGTCTTCTCAGCATGTGTGTGTGAACATAAAGCTGACCCCACAACGTTCATCTGTGCTCAGTTGCTACTAACTGGTTAAAGTCAGAGAGAAAAAAATCCAGATGTGTCTTTGATCCAGATGTGTTTGTACGCATAACGAGGCAAGGTCAACGGTCGGGGGTCTCTCACCATGACACTGCAATCTTCAGAGCCGCTGGCAATGATGTTGTCATTGTGTGGGCAAAACTCAATGTCCAGGACGGGTCCAGTGTGGCCACAGACGGTGGGCTGGGACATATCGATACGGCCGGTCTGCAGGGAGACGACAGGGAGAGATTCAGAATGGCTGCAGAATGGAGGTCAATAAGCATGCAGAAGATCACTGGTAGAACATGTGAAAAGGAGAGCATTTAGTGAACAGTGTCTGTATTTCAGTATAGAAAGATCAACTCCTGATTCAATATACACTACATGGACAAAAGTTTCGGGACACATACATGCCATCCCATTCTAACAGACTTGTCGTGGCAATGGCACTAAATCAAACAGCCGATTTCAATGATTAAGAGGCGTGTCCCAATACTTTTGTCCATATGTTGATCCTTTCAGTGCAGCACTGAAGAGCTGCTCTGCTTCTTGAGTGCTGATCAAGTTACAAGGAATACCAACATCTCTAAAAACAAAGTACTCCATGAGACCAGTAGTGGAGGACCAGTGGCAGGCGCGCACACACACACACACACACACACTCACACACACACACACACACACACACACACACACACACACACACAACATTTACTTTAAACCATTGGAGGAAATACATCAACTATATTTATGACCATAGACTGATATTACAAGGAAATGACAGCATGAAAGAGAGAAAGAGAAAGAGAGTAAGAGAGAGAGAGAGAGAGAGAGAGAGAGAGAGAGAGAGAGAGGAACTCAGCTGATCTCAATTTTACAGCTATGTCTCCAATTAGTGATAATGGAGACTAACCATGTTAGAGACAACGGCACCCACCAGACAGTTCCCATCCAGAGCAATGTGTGTGTGTGTGTGTGTGTGTGTGTGTGTGTGTGTGTTTGTGTGTGAGTGAGAGAGACAGAGAGAGAGAGAGAGAGAGAGAGAGAGAGAGAGAGAGAGAGAGAGAGACCTGACCTGAGTCTGTGCTGATATAAATCAGAACTGAGCTTACAGACAAGGAAGTCAATGCTTCCCACACCACCCTCTCCAGCACAGATGGGCCAAATCAGGTTTAGGGTTTAAACATCAAGGGTTTAGGGTTTAGCTCTGGACTGCACGGCCTTCAGGAAGAGATTCACCATATTTATTTCTGTATATTCTCTGTATTCATTCCTATATAATATATGCACTGACAATACTTCAGCACGAACACTCTCCTAGAATCTCATGTGGGGCTAGAAGTTTTAAAATGTATGGCCCAAACTGAAGGCCTGGGTCTAAGGTCTGCGGCATATTTCACTCAAGAACAGCAAATGTGGACCATGTCCTGGACAGAGCTGGAGCAGGGAGGTGAACTCATACACTGTTCTTAGCAGCTTTGAAGTTGGTGCTGGACATTGAAGATCAGCCTGTCACATTAAGGCAGAGTAAATGGAAGGGAGGAGACAGGGTGTTGGGAGTGGGTGCAAAATGGGAATAAAGGAGGAGGAGTTTGGGGCGTGGTCCTTCCCCCAAAATGATCTCATAACTCCACTAAAGCACGAGTGTTTTAATCTTGAGAGAGAAAAATACAGTAGGTCAGTATGTGACTCTTCTCCTGTTGTTTAACCTCACTCTTTCTTCATCACTCCATTCCTTTGCCTCTTTTTACGGGGGAAGCTGATGTAGTTCATTCTCTAATGTTCTGTTTCTCACACAGCAGACGTCCTCGCAGCATAACCTGAGAGAAAACCCGCAGCCCAGCTCAAAATTCCTGCCTTTATTGACACACAATAGCTTCCATTCATAAACACAACAAATCAGAGATGACAGGACATCCATTCACTCTCTAATAAATGTCCAAGGAGACAGAGAGAGAGAGAGAAAGAGAGAGAGAGAGAGAGGGAGAGAGAGAGAGAGAGAGCGAGAGACAGAGAGAAAGAGAGAGAGAGGGAGACAGAGAAAAAGAGAGAGACAGAGAGAGAGAGAGAGAGAGAGAGAGAGAGAAAGAGAGAGAGAGAGAGACAGAGAGAGAGACAGAGAGAGAGATGAATCGGTGAGAGAGAATGAAAAGAGATATTAAAGGAGACATTACGAATGAAAAGAAGCACAGATTACAGTGGAAGTGAACAGAAAATAGACACGTATGAAAAAGAACGAGGGAAGAGTAAAGATATCAAGTGACCTTTTAAGCCTCTGTCCTCTGGCCTTTGGAAGCTCCCAACAACCACGTACGCACTCATTTAAAGGGAACATTATTACATTTATTGACTGTAATTTGTGTATCATGTCTATTTTCGTTGTTTTGTTCACTCTGAGATCTTCTGCTTCGTGCATTAGGCCAAAGAAAGTGCATGTGTTGCTCAACTCTATAAAATAACTCTCAGTTTGGAATTTTTGGCAACTATATATATCGAGTTGAGCCTGAAACATTAGTACACAAGCTGCAGCTTTCACAGCTCCACAGTGGCACAACTGTCTAACTGCTTGCTTGTTCAGAAACAGGAGATCAAACGTTAAAATCCCATCACTACCAGTAAAGACCAGTATATGAACTGAGGGGAAGGAGCAGCATGCAAAACAGCTGAGATCGTAACTAAAATAAGCTGAGTTACATAAAAAAGGCTGTGTAATCAGTGTAAGTTGGACTGACTTTTTAAAGTTTTTACTGCTACTTTGCACAGTTGTTGTTGTTGTTGTTGTTGTTAAAATTCTATTATAGAAATTTGATTTTGATTTGCTGCTCTCAGATCAGTCCATCAAGCCAAAGTCCAGTACAGCTCTGCAGTTCTGCATCCTTACATGAATTAGAAACGTAAGGATGACTGTACTGATCACTATCAGTGAGCACTAAGCAATGAAGTTCTTAGAGTGTGTGTGTGTGTGTGTGTGTGTGTGTGTGTCCTCACTCGATCAATCTGCAAACTGTCACCACATCCTGTGCAGACAGCTGACAGTGAAGCTGTCCAAATAAGGCAAAAACTAGTAGTGCGACACATCCACGCGAGAGCAGTGCAGAGAGACGAAAGAGTGATGACGCGCAACAGAGAGAAAGAAGAACTCGTCTGAAACCCACACATTCAGCAAAACACACCCCGCCGCGCATTTTTCAAATTCAAACACAAGAAGCCACAGGCACCTGTGGGAACACCTCACACACCTGCTCTACACACACTGAGGCCTCATTCACTGCATTATCAAATGTCCAAGCTCACACAGGTCGTCTACATGCATCCAGCTCATTTACAATGTGGGGTATATCATCAGCGTATCTTCACAACGGCACCTTCGGAGCATTTCTATTGGTCAGTTCATCATGATATTTTGATAGGCTGTAAAGAACAACTGTCAGAGTTACATAATATAATATAATGCATAATAAAATATTTAATATAATAAAATACAATATAAAATTGTCATTTTGACAGTCATGTGACGCTGCACTGCTTTTCCATTACTAAACACTGTTTCTAAACTTATAAAAATTTCTAAAAATGTCAACTTTACAGGACGGCTTGTTCACAGAATTTGATATGTGTTATAAAATATTCAGCTGTACTTATATTGTCATTTCGGAGCATTTCTATTGGTTTAAATGACAAACACCTGTACATTTCACAGTGTCAAAATAGATATTTTATCATCCTGTGATCAGGTTGATTGTGATACACAATATTCTTTTCTGAGCATATGAGAATATTGTCAGAACTCTGAGCAGCTGGACATTAGAGTGTAATCAGCAGAGGTGGGGGTTTCAGGTCAAGCCGGGTTCAAATCCGCCCCGGGATTTTGTTCCTGTTGTCTGAGTGGCTCTGCTGCAGCGAATACAAATCACCGTATGACATACCAGCCAGTATTTGAGAATCTGTTTTTTTAGAGACCCAGTTAAGGTTTGAGCAACTTAGATACTGAACCCACAACCTCGTAATAAATAACCCCGTGTTCTATCCGTTTTTAAATGTTTAATTTGGTGCCATGTCATCTGACCCTAAAACCACTGTCTCATCTCTTTTCAGTGCTCTTAAGACATCTGATTGTGCAACATTGTGTGTTTTGCACAGTAAACTCTTAAAATACCACAAGAACTGAAGAGTGTTGTACTTATTCGGCTCAACGGTCTCCTAAACTACAGGTTTATTATACGGTTTAGACTTTTATTCAGTGATAAATGTGAAATATTCAAATAATACTATGAAACAAACAGGACGTTATGTGGATAAAGGGGTTTAAGAAGTTAAACGAGGTGTGTTTAAACAAACAAAAACCCTCACAGGCAAGAAGTGTTAAGCTCAGAAACTCAGTGTTTTTGTGTAGTTATTAATGTTTATTAATGTTTATTAATGTTATATTCAGTGGTAATAACGGCAGCCTGGGATGGATTTTGACTTGCTGGAATGCCCGTCTCTGGTGTCCTGTAGTTATGAGATAACTGGGGTTTGAAAAAATACACTGAGGAGGTTTAGTTGTGGGTCAGTGGTCACCTTGCTAAGTGGCAGGACAATGAAGGCTCCTCCTCCGCTGGCATCCACGATCATGGCAACAAATTTGGGGTTAACGGAGCAGAAGTTGCTGTCCCAGGTCATCTGGGAGATCCTAATGTCATCGTAGCACTGGTCGGCCTTAACTGCCTGACCGAAGACATGGCGGAATTTACTGGATCTGACCACCTTCCTGGACATGATGACCTGCAGGTTGGTAGAGAGAGAGAGGGGGAGAGAGAGAGAGAGAGAGAGAGAGAGAGAGAGAGAGAGAGAGAGAGATGCATAAGTCATCAAATTTCTGTTTTAAGATAAAACCTCTAAAACTCTACAACTGTGAGAAAGAAGAGAGTGAGGAGGGGTCGTTTGGCTGTTTTTCATTCTGAGGTGGTAATTCATTCCAGTTAAATGTGTGAACAGCTGCTTTCACACACATTCTCGACTGGCTTTGACTGTGTGGTGAACACCCATTAACTGTCACACCGGAAACGACTTCGAAAGGAAGCGTAGAGCTTAAGATGGCAGCAAACTAAGCCAGCCAGCGAGAGAAAGAGAGAGAGAGAGAGAGAGAGAGAGAGAGAGAGAGAGAGAGAGAGAGATGAATGATCTGCAAAAGAAGCCATGAGCAAAAGGTTTCCACATGAAACTGAAAAACTGGAACTTCAGAAGTTTTAAATACACAACTGAGGTTTTGACTGAGGAACAAATACTAGAAGTATTATCAATATCATTACTAAAGTACTGTAACAGTACTACATATTCAAATACTAAAGTACTTCTAAAAAAAATTACAAATATTACTGAACAAATGCTGAATCAACTGCTAAAAGAATAAATTACTACAATAAAAAAGTACTACAAAGAATTACAAATACTCCAGCTGAAGTACTACATATTCTATTAGTAAAGTACTGTCAAAAATGACAAATACTACAGAAAAAGTACTTTACATTCCAACACTGCAGTTCCGTAATGGACTACAATGGACTACAAGTATGACTGCTAAAGAATAAACAGCTCTAGTACTAAAATACTACTAACAATTACAAATACTAGTAGCATCCACCAGATGTTTAATCAGGGATAGGTCTGATGATGGACTGCCCATGACAGGGTATCCGTGTCTTCAAGACGAGCTCTTGAGACGGCAGTGGTCTGCAGACGAGTGCTTTCGAGCACCGGAGTGTGTGTTCAGAAAAGGCCACTGGGTGCAGGACCTCATTAACGTAACGATGGACTGTCGGAGTGCCTGTAACGACCAAAAGTTCACACCTGCTGGATCTTGGCACTGAATACGGACTCCACACACAGTGTTTTTGGATGTACTACTGCTAAAATACTTCTAATTACTTTGAGTACTAAAGTACTATATATTCTAATACTAAGGTACTATAAAAAAACACATGCACTACTAAAAAAGTACTACATGCTCTAATACTAAGATACTATAAAGAACTACATGTACTTCTGCCAAAGTACTATAAGTTCAAATACTAAATGAGCATAAGTTTTGGTACTAATGTAGTTTAAAGTATCGTAAGTTCAGTTACTAAAGCACTATAAGACCTAAAACCAACAATTACCTAAGAATAACATTACAATGTGTTCCGATTCTAAACACACATTGCTGAACTTAAGTACTAGAAAGGTATTAGTTCTACTTTCATAAGCTTCATGAAGGACTTTAAAAGTTATTACTAATACTCCTCCGTGTGTAACTCATTAAAGCCGGCCTCCTTCCTGCACTCGACGCTTCACACTGCTGATCAAGAGCATGTGAGGCAAACTGTTCAGCCCATGAGCCCAGAAATAGAGGAAGGAAAGAGAAAGAGGATGCTAGAACAGAGCTGCAGCGAAGCCCTGCTGCTTTTACACCAGGCTGCTGGGGAAGCTGTGCATCCCTCTTTGTTCTCCTCACCTCTGTTTTTTCTCACTACACTTCTGTGAACCCACCAGTGGTCAGTGTGTTCAACCGGGCCAATCCGAGTGTCCAGTCCAGCTAATCGAGGTCATGAAATAGAAGCTGTAACTGGGCGGAGCATGTTACTCGTTCTTCTTGAAGAGCAGCCAGATGTTCAGGATTTCATGATCCTGTAGATGTTAACCTTCACCCAGGGTTCAACGTGTGCTTCAGTACAGCCATACGTTGGGCTCAAAGTCATCTAACCTCTAAGGTCACATGTCAGAGTGGCAGTTGCTCTATGTTTGGCTCCTGTGTGGCAGCAGGAGGAAGCAGAAGCGCGTGTGAGGTGTGATGAAGGCACTTGTGTTCGAGCAGAGGAGTCACTACACACTTCAGTTACACCACATCCTACTGAACAAACACCCCAGGCAACCAGTCCCACAGTGCTTCCCTTAGTCTAGCATTCTTACACAGGCCAGCTTGAAAGCCGCAGCAGGGAAAAGTGACGAAAGGTTCTAGATAGTATATTAAAAACTGCAATACTGACAGCCCCCTCATTCTCTTCTGGGGGTCTTCCACTGCCATCCTTACTATGAAAAGTACTACTATTGCAACCCTTAAATGGTGCAAAGGGGTCTTTGAGGGTTCATGTTTCTATATAGAACCGTTTTCTATATTTCTTTACTGAAGAACCCTTAAAGAAAAAGTTTTATAAACTGTATTTTCTAATATATTATATCATTATACAAAAATATCGGGACACCCGCTCGTTCACCATTACACCCCAAATCAAGGGTATTAAAAGGGATCATCTGCTTTTGTTGGACTAACTGTCTCTGCTGTCAGGGAAGACTTTCTACTAGAGTTTGGAAGACTGTTGTGAGGATTTGATGGCATTCAGCACCATCATTCCATAGGCTGGACAGTTTGACTCCAAAGCTTCATAGTTCCATGCTGTTTAGAATAGCACAAGTGCCATAAGCTCTAATACTCTAAGTACCGTAAGTTCAAATACTAAAGTATTACATAGTACCATGAGTTCTAGTGCTAAAGTACTATAAAAGGAACTATGTGTATGTTTACAGATCAAGACCTTGTGTGTATTTATAAAGTAATTAAGGCTGCAGTCTAAAAAAAACAATAAAAACAGATCTAGTTTTAGACAACAAATTAAAGTCATGTAACTGATCAGCCTCTTCTGGGAGTCTCCCAAACTACTGTCTACTTCAACCAGTTTGTCTCCACAGAAAATGAGACTGAATGACATTTAGAAAATCATCAAATCATGTCATTTTACCCTTTACTTTTCCATTTGATTGGAAACATGCCGCAGTGTTTAGTTAGATCACTGTTTTGCACAAGGATTTTCCACTTTGGAGTCTTTAGTTTTGTGTTAAACCCAATCTCAGTCCAGTTTCCCAAAAGAACCTGAACTGGTAGAGAGAGCGGTGATGCTTGCTCAACCATTTAAGGATCAGCTTTGTGCTAAGATGCTTTCAGGAAGGCCAGCCCTGTAGTTCACATTAAAGCTCTGCAGAATCCAGGAGGTCACCAGTTCAGCCCCTTGAACCATTAACAAGTGCAGAGTGGGGGGAGTGAAGGAACAGTGCCTTCATCTCCCTCAACTGACAGCTGAGATGCCCTTGAGAAAGTCACCAAAGCCACAGTTGCTCCCTGGGTGCTAAGGTGTCTGTCCATACCTATCGGTGTGTGTTCTAACCGCCCCTAGTTTCAAAATGTGTGTGCTGGCTGGGGTCAAATCTGGTGCACACCTGTGCACAGGCTACAAAGGATGATCTGCATCTTGAAGGTGTTGAGCTCAGAGTTAGTTCCACAAGTCCTGCGACTTGGTGAACAGTTTCACACTCATCTACGACTATTTTAAATGACTGACCTCACACTTTGCATCCGATTCTAAAAATAAAAAATGAAAAAGATCATTGTAGACAAGTCAGCAGATACTTTGACTTGGCCTACTCTCGCTGTAGCTCTGGTCCAAAGAGCTCAGCAGCACATGCAGTACTTGAGGCAAATGAGAAGAGCTCATCTCCTCCTGCCAATTCTCACCACCTTCTCCAGGAGCACTATAGAAAGCATATTGAACAATTGCATGTCGGTCAGGGTTGGAGCCTGCAGCACCTCTGAAGTCCATTCAGAGAGTAGTAAAGACAGCAGAGAATATTATGGGAACTTCACTTCCCCCTATACAGGACTTTGCAACAAGCTGCTGTCTGACCAGAGCTCAGAACATAATCAGAGACCCCTCCTCTCCTAGCAGGGCTGCCAAATCTCACGCTATGCCACGCTCAAGCCATGAGATCATGTCATGCAATTAGCTCTAATCTTTTGGCACCTTTCTCACACTGGCTAATATCAATGAGTCCACCATCAGCAGAACACGGAACAAAAACAGTGAGCATGGCAGGGTTGGAGAAAGCCGCTGCACTCCTAAATGAACCTATCATTTGAAGATCACATGGACAAGCCATAAGGCTGGAACAATGTTTTCTGGATGAATGAGATGAACGAGATATGAAGTGTTATGTTTGGAAAAAAAGACCTTCTCTCATGTGTGGAACATGGTGGTGGCAGTACCGTGGTTTTGGCCTGTTTTGCTGCATCGGCATTTGCCATCATTGATAGAACACTGAATTCTGAATTATACCCTGAAATTCTGTGGGAAAACGAGCTGAATCTCAAGAGAATGTGGGCCACGCAGAAAGACAACGACCATCAGCACACAAGTCGTTACAGAAGAAACGTAATGTTTTAGAGTGAGATATAGAAATGAAGAGGAAGGGCCTGAAGTGGAGGCACAGCTGCAGAAGAGTTGAAGCTGTTTCATACACAGGAAAGGGCTACACATGCACTAATCCACAGTTACCGGAAACGTTTCGTTGTAGCTACTCTTAGTTAACTGCAGGTTCTACTAGCAAAGAAGGAAACCATTCCAGACGAGAAACCCACAGCTGCTGAAGTAACTGCAGCCTAATGCACCAAAGTTTAGGAGCTGAGCCACTGCAACAGTGATGAGCTGGACAACACCCAGCCCACCTACTTCCTCAAAGCTCTGCAGGGCTCTCTGGTGGGCTGCGGGGGGGGGGTTCTATCTGCTCGCACCACAGCACACAGCCAGCAGAACCCCAAAGTCCCGCGTTAGAGCCCTGCGCGGTGCCGCGTTGAAGCGCAGCGCAAAGGCGCAACTGTGCGCACTGTGAGCGGCGCGCGCAGGAGACAGAGAGAGAGAATGCATGGCTGAGAGAGAGACACTGGCGGGGACAGTACCTGCAGATGAGGCGGGGTGGGAGGGCTGTGGGCAGGCAGTGGGCAGCTGTCGACAGCTGTGGGCAGGCTGGGCTGGGTGTCGGCTCCGGTTCGGGCGCGTCGGGCTCCTGCTGGGAACAGAAGTGTGAGAGCGCCGGCAGCGAGAAGGTCTCTGCTCAGATCAGAGAGGAAGTGAAAGTTTGAGATGCAGATGAAAGTGGGAGGCGGTGTCTGCCTCTCCTCTTTTCTGCTTTTCTTTGCCTTTTAAAGAGCGTTGAGTCGCTCGAGGTAGGAAATGACAGTGACTTGCAAGCCTCCTGTATCCTCCCTTCTTGTGCCATGTGACCCATTTTGAACTCACCCTGTTTCAGATCAGGCAGAAACACACCACTGACCAGGTCAGAACATCTGCAGAACATCAGGCAGGTCTTGTGGGGTGTTCCCAGTATGCAGTGGTCAGTGCCTACCAAAAGTGCACCAAGGAAGGATGACCAGTGGACAGATGGCAGGGTCACCCAGATAACATGCCCATGTGGGGGGGTGGGGGGTGGGGTTTCTGTGATGCCCACCGAGATCCGTGACCAAGAGGGGTCAAACATACCCTGCACAAGCCTAGATGGACTCCATGTGAGATGAAGGTGGGATTTTAAGAGTGGGGCTCATTTAGGAAGACCAACCTCCATCTACAAAACATCAGGCAGGTCTTGTGGGGTGTTCCCAGAATGCACGGTTAGTGACTACCAAAAGTGGAAGGACAAACAGTGGACCGATGACAGGGTCATGGTCATAACAAGCCCATGGGTGGAGGCTGTATGGGTAAACCAACTGGGAAGCAGAAAAGTTTGTCCATGGGTTCTGTGATGCACACTAAGGTCCATGAAAGAACCAAGAGGGGTTAACCATAGCCTAGATGGAACCCATGTGAGATCAAGGTTGGCTTGTGACAGTGGAGCTCACTAGGTGTGTTTCAGGTGCTTGCGTGAGCAGAACCTCAGCTGAGGACATGCTCTCACTCTTATCAGAGAGTTAAACACACCAATCAGCCATCATATTAAAACCACAGATTGGGTCAGAACGTCCCGTGAGCCCCTCATGAGCAAGTTGGCTGGGGAGTGAAGGTTATAGCCCTCAGAACAGCTGCCGACTATGAGCTGCTTGTATAATATGAGGGGAACCTACACAATGTAAGGCAGATGGTATTAATGTTATGGCTGATCAGTGTAGGTCTGACGTTCCATCCAGGCTGCTGAGCAGAGCAGAACACTGTCATGGGAACAATACATGCATTGTCCCATATGTACTGCAGAGGAAAGCTCTGATTTGAAGGTGATGGTGTCTTTATCATTTGAAGTGTCTGCACAGGAAGATCTTCAGCTGCGTTAAAGTTCAGAGAAAGCATTCTTACTCTTTCCTGCCTGACAACGTGACAGAAGTCAGAGGTCTTAAGGCCTGACCTGCTCGTAGCTCCTCTCCACCTGAGCAGACTGGGGTGGGAAGCTGCATATTCTGAGCAGAATCCTGAACACACTGTATCATATTCAGTGTTACCTGCACACAGGATGAGATACTACAGTCGCACAGTGCCATAACCTGTAACAGAGCCAAATCCAACAGCTTGCTCAAACAGATGACGACACAGATCAACAGTCTGAATGCTCTCGCAGGCCGTACGATCTGCTGTCCCTATGACTGGCGTCTTATTTGCTCGTTTACTCTGTAAGACAAACCAACGCAAGCTGACACTTCTTGCGTCATTTCTCAAATGTACTAATATTTTAGCAGTGTTGTTTTCAGTACTTTGGTACTAGAACTTAAAAGTACTTTGAGCCGTCGAACTTTTCTCATTTGTCATTACGTTTCAGGGATGGAGATGAATTGACCCCATAAGGCTGTAACATAACATCCTAACACTGGGCTCTTCCTGACGGCAGCAAAGCGGTTCTGCTCACTGGAATCCAGCACGGAAAGGATGAGCCTGAGCTTCTTCCCTCAGGCTTCTCGGACTCGGAACCAGACCCATCTTTAACTTTAAATTCCACAGCTCACAAATATGTAGCTACCATTGCACACTGCACAGGGTTCTTACACTGTCTGCAACTTATTCATACATCTGCACCTCCTAGGAGATACCTAAGATTCTTCCCTTATGGATCTGTGTGTGTGCAGACAGTCGCAAAGAAAGATGCTGTACTGTGTCTAACCATGTGCGTGACAAATAAACGACCCTTGACCTGACAGTGAAGCGCTGTTAATACTTTCCAGATTGATATTAGAACGTATTAGAAATGTTATGTTACTTCACAAATAGAACTTTTAATATTTCTTCATAATATCACCGAAAGCACCTGAGATCTGTGCACAGCAGTCACATGCTGTTTTCAAGGCTTTACAAACATGATACACATATCAGAACAACGTACGGAACCCTGTCTAACCAGCAGTGAGTCGCGAAGCAGTGAGTAATCCATCTGCACTCATGTCACTGACCCAGATTGTGGGTTATAGAGGAAAACGAATAGGGCTGTTTGCTTCCTTTTTTGCTCGCAAAGTGTTCAAATTTCAGAATAAAAGTCTGATAAAAAGACTTTTTTTTAGGTTGTTTTTTTATTTTATTTGCACTTTTGCCAAGTATTTTTAAGATCAATCTAAAATTTATAAACCATTATTCATAATTATTGCATTTTCAGCTCAAAAACAATCCATTTTCAACAGGATTTCTGAGAAAATGTTCATCTAAATTGTCTAGGATCTGCAGAAAATAACAATACTTGACATGCGTCTCCTGTAAATACCTTTTCTAATCCCTTTGCAAATAAACGAAAGTCAAACTACACAAACATCCCACAACATTGGCTGAGGACTCTAAAGTCTGAACTGTGTTGTTAAAGTAGGGACGTGTCCACACCAATAAATGAAGAGGACCTGTTCTCATTGTCTTTGTCGTATTAGATCGTTGTGATGTGATCTAATTGGTGGAGACATTAGGCAGCAGATGAACAGTTCAGGTGTTGAAGCAGGAAAAATGGACAAGCATTAGATTAGAATCTGAGACACTTTGACAAGAACCAAACTTGGGTCGGAACATTTTCAGAACTTCATGCAGGTAGTGGGTTGTAACCAGTATGCAGTGGTCAGTACCTACCAAAGTGACAAGGAATGACAACCAGTGAACATGTGACAAGAGGATGGGCACCCAAGGTTCACTGATGCTCATGAAGATCCCATCTCTACACTGACCCAAATCTTCGGTCCCTGAACAGCCAATTGAGATTCCTTTCTCTGTTAGGAATAGCAGGTCCAGTGAACATGCTCTGAAACCTACCTACTTCTTGGTTCCAGTGAAATACAAACCAAAAATGTTTGGTATCTACCAGTGAGGTAGACACCCGTGGCAATGTTCTTTCAGTGTGAAATAGCCCTTAACAGCATTTAAAACAGCTGGATGCGACTGTTCACCCAGTGGTGAAACGTCATTCTGCCAGGATTGTGGCACCAAGAATGAGCAGCATTCTGTCACTGAGTGCATATATTCAGGGATCTTCACAACATGTCAGCTCTACTCAACTGGTGCCGGACTAGCCATACTGGCTGCACTGCAAAGACATCTCAGCAAATGAATGAATCCTCTTAAATACAATGTTAAAATCAATGACCTGTCATTTTGAGATTACTGTAGCAACACTGTCAGATTCATTTAGGGATTCATTTAGGGATTCATTTAGGGGTATCCCAGTGGAATACGACACTTTCAGAAGATTAAAGTACTTAAAACGTACTTATTCCTTAAGATTTTTTTTATGAGATTAAAGTTTCGTTTCATTAAACTCTGACAGCAATGCAGAAACGACACATTATCAGACATTTAGACTAGATTTAAGAGTAAAGCAGAGATTTAAAATATTTATCACCTTTCTACTGTTTCCCTTCATCCTGGCAGCTCCTGCTCTGGAAGGGTCTCGTGTTCCAGTGAGGACAATGCAGCCTCCTTGAAGCAGGCCGTGTTTTCTCTGCTCCCGATTCGGAATTTAACACAAAAACCTGTTGGTACAAACCTGTTTCACCGTTTATCAACATGTTCTCCAGTACAGACTCATTACAGAGACAGAAGCACTTACTGTCCCTGTCATTACTATATAGCAGAGGTCACTATCAACTGGTCACAGACAGT
This sequence comes from Acestrorhynchus altus, assembly GCA_034509495.1. Classification (NCBI taxonomy): domain Eukaryota; kingdom Metazoa; phylum Chordata; class Actinopteri; order Characiformes; family Acestrorhynchidae; genus Acestrorhynchus; species Acestrorhynchus altus. The sequence continues at coordinate 22,377,850 of CM067520.1, forward strand.
GACCTACTCAAACGTGGACCTATAACTTATAATCAGCTTATTAAATTAGTTTATTTTTGATAGATTTCCAAATAATTTTGATAGAAGTTGTGTCCGGAACTGTGTCCTACTCACTATATAGTGCACTACTCTGGGGTTTGGGCGTGTTGCAGTGAAGTGCCATAAAATAGGGCCAAATATTTAGTGCACTGTAACAATCCCACAATGCACCGCAATGTGTAGCGTGCAAACAAAAAGCCATAATTCACGGCATGGTTTGGCTTGATGTTTCGTTCAAAGCTTCACTGAGGAAGATCATATGCAGCACCATGTGCTGTGACACTGTGAGCTCACAGGCATAGCGAGAGTCTGACATCATTCACGACCTTGTTCAATTCTGTTCCCTATAATAATGCTCTATATAGTGACCTGGAATTTCCTTGACCAGCATCACGCTGGGTGTGATGTGTGGACAGAGCTCCATCTACCCACCCAGAGAGAGCATGGCCAATTTTACTCCCTTGGACCCTGGCTGTTGATGGCATGCAGCCTGACTGGGATTTGAACCTGCAATGTTTGGATCATAGCGCCAGAACATTAGACCGCTGAGCCACACAGAGCAACTGACGATAAAGTTGACGTTTACTGAATCGTAATTGTACCGTAAAGTGATTTGACATTCAACTGTTGACAAGCTGGACAATATGACTCCAGGCTGTGGTTTGACCTTACTTAACTTAGCTCTATAGTTTTCAAAAATGTGTAACACTTTCTCATACACAGAGGATCAGAGTGCTCCATGCAGTGATAAATAACTGGAGACCAGAGGAAAGTTTAAAAATATAGACTTCGATTTATTGCACAATCGCTGCAGGCGACTGGGGGATTGGAAGGATCTGTCTGGGTGAAATGTATGGAAGGATGCAGAACCACATCAAGTAGTCAACGAAATGTACACGTGACCAACGGAAACACACATACAGGTGAAGACAAAATCATGTTCGAAGAAAATGAAAAATGTGCCATTTCTCGACAAATGAGTGTTAAAAAAACGACCCATGTAACTTAGTTCACTTAACGAAGGGGTTTGTTTGTGTTCAAGTCGTAGAAATGTGTGCCACTTTGCTCCCCTCCTGAATGGTGGGACCAGGGTGCAGTATGGTACATCTGACCACTAGATGGACCCACATGACAACTCGATTCAAGAGAGATGACGCCACATCTGTGAGAGCACAAAGACAGACAGAGCAACCCTTGGGAGAGTTCCCTATTAGCACTGGCAACCTCTTCCTCAGTGTAGGAGGTGAACAGTGTAAGTACCAATCCGTCCCAGAATAACAATTTTAGTAATAGTTTTATTAATAATAATAATAATAATAATAATAATAATAATAATAATAATAAACAGGATATCCAGCACCTGCATACTAAAGAAAAACATTGTTAATCATACACATGAATCTGTATCATAAGACACAGTATACAGACAAGGATGACCAATCACCCAAATCATCCCTCACCACTGCTTAGTGGCATCCGTTTTCTGTCCTTTGCCCTGAAAGTCTACAAGAAGCAAGTGCATAAATGCTGCAGAGAACTTTCTACTATACATTATCTCTCCAGTTTAAGAACTATAGGCCATAAAATCAACCTAGAGCAGCACTTAAGGATGGCTTCTACATCAAGTCCACCCCTGGAAGGGAGTCACTCTTCATAGAAAGACAGGGACCCGCTCCTAAAAGGCCCTTCTACACTGGCTGGAAGGAGCTTTTACACTAACATTCAGTCCTCAATGAACAGCTTCCTCAGGATGAGCTCCTGTCCTCTCAGAACAGGTTCTCAGAACCAGAGGGAAGAATGAAAGAACGGGACACAAAAAAAAAAAAAAAATGCAAAGACAACTGGCCCAAGATCGGCTATGTAGATCATCCAATGTGCCCAGGTTGCAGAAACCCTAGGATGGCATGATGGAGATGTCTCTGAGAGAACTACACTGAGACTACACAGATTGTTTTCCTCATTAGGGTTTGAGAAACATACCTTTAATATTCTCGACACACAAACATGCTTGTGTGTACACTGTATATGTATCTGCATAGATATCCAGTTGTTATCAGAGGTATTAGCTTGTCAGGACCCCCATCCCTCAGCTGAAGCCCACTTTCCACAACCCACCTGAATGCTTCATGTAAAAAAAGAGATATAGAAACAAACAGAAAGACGCCTCCCTTTGAAACTCAGGCTTGCAAGTGGTGGACTTCTTAACTCCGCCCACTGATCAGAGGAACCGATCTGCAACGCTGTGTCTACTGACCGATTTTCGCTTTTGCGCACTGCAACTGCAGACGGCCTGCGTTCATTTGGTAGCACAGTCCCTAGAAATGTGAGAAGGTCAATGCATCTGACTGAGTCAGGCCTGCACCACCACCCAGTCAGCAACATTCGATGTGGTTCAACATCAGTTCCCCACGGCATTGACTGCAGACAGAGCAGAACCGAAGCCCGCTGCATATCCTACCTCGAAAGCTGAATGTAAACAGGCCCGGCGTTCAGCATTCCTGTATTACACGCTCAAAGAGAAAGGTTCTGCAAAGGGTTCTTTGAGTAACGGCATAGAAGAACCATGTTTGTAAGAGATAAATTTGTGGTATTGAAATTGGTGCACACCTATGCTGTACATCCAAATATTTGTGGACACCCTTCTAAAGAATGAATTCAGCTACTTTAAGTTGGACCCACTGCTGACACAGATGTGCAAATGCACACAGACAGCTTGTCTAGTCCCTGTGCTGAAGTGCTGGCAATAGAATACGATTACGTTCATATTAAAAGTCTTATTACTCAGTTCAGATTTGGCTGCACTGACAATTCACATATAAACAAATGTGTCCCTAAAATGGTAGGCAAAGACACAGTGTTTGTAATGATCTGCCCAAGCTGTGTAAGATCTGATTTGATTCGAGTCACAATAAGGCAGAAAATCGTGTTCTAGTGCCTTCAGCCTGGTAAAATAGCCTGGCACTGCAGCAACAACCTATTCATGCCAGGTGTGGGTTAAAGGGGTATAAAGCCCCTGGCACTGATCAGTATCAGTGGAACTGTCTCCTAGAATGATGGAGCTCCATCCAATATTTTTGGGATGAGTTGGGGAGTTAAGGACGAGTTGGGGTGCTGACCATCTTGTCCAACATCCTGATCTCACTAACACTTGACACTCAATGCAATCAAGTCCTCGCAGCAATGCTCCAGTGATGTAGCCTTCCCTGCACAGGAGAGACAGTTACTCCAACAAAGGCAGGAGAAATATTTTTTTTAATACTGGAGTTCATAAAAACAAACGAATGAGCAGGTGTCCCAATACTTTTGTCCAGAGTTACATCTCTCACAAAAATGGCTCTTTGTGGAATCAAAAAAGGGTTCTTTGATGGCATCACTCAAAGAACCCTCTGCTGCAATAATATTATTAGGCCATATTAATGCTTTGTCATGACATCAGATACAGTTGCTGGTCACCTCTGTAAAGTGTTTGCCTGGAAATTTGACATTATATTATAACAACACAGCTGTTCTTATGAGGTCATCGTGAAGTCACAATCGCCATGTCTACCTAATGTTGCTGAACCCTGGAGATTCGATATGAGGACGCCCAATTCCCTCTTCTTTCCCCTATTCCCTTTTTTTCCAGGTTCCCTCTTCACCCCGTTTTATCCCCGTACACATTCAAGTCCACAGCTTCGCTCAGAATACCTCTGCTTTATACATTAACGGGTATAAAAACGTAGTCGAGTGTATACTGTCTGCACCGTATGCATATACAATTTACATACATACAGGTATTTACATTATTTATAAAGAGTTGACATAACTTTCATTACTGATATTCACTTTAACCCGAAGCCCTTTTATTTGGTAAAAAATAAACAGTGCAGTTTGTTGTTTGATATGGTTGTATTGCCTCGGTTTTGCCCCATTTCCTACAGACACACCTCTCTGAAGCTTTAGCTCTGACACTACACTTAAAGCTCTGGGCTGGACTGACCCACATATATACGTATAATGTATCAGTGTTTACAACGCGCATGCATTCGGCCAGCTTTCTGTCTGCATACACGTAATACTGTGGGCTTCTGCTTCTCCGGAGAAGCCGCTGTAGTTTTGATCAAGCCATTTGCATGCACTACTTGCTAACAGGGATCTTTATCCGTAATTGTGGCGTTAAAGGGGCTGAAAGGACGGCGGGGGAGGGAAGTAGGAAAGTGTATCAGTCTGGACAGAAGACAGAAGAAGCAGCAAGTGGACAAAAGTCTTCAGGAAGTAATAAACAGGATAAACTCCCTCCACGTTTTCTTTTCAGGATTGGGGAACTTTTCGTAACTGCACCTGATGCCCTGAATACTTCATTTGGCAAGTGGTATGCAAAGGAGGTGTGTCTAGGAGTGTGCTGTGCCTGTTATAAATGGGCAAACGGTCTAACTAGCATGCATTCTTGGTTCTACTTCTTTTTTTTTTTTGTCTTTTTAAACAGCAATCTCCTATATTGACTCCCCTATAGTCACACGAGGATATGATGGCTTCACTACTGGTCAGATTACTAATATAATAATTCGTTGGTCTCTTCTTTTAGCATGCATCCATTTTTCATAAAATATATATTACATCTTAAATAATGTAAAACAGCGTGGTAAACAATGCATTACACACAAAATATGAATGAGCAGTGCCTGTGCAACGTAAACAAGCAAACAAAAATGTCAACAAGCAATTTAAAAGACAGTGATGGCGAAAGATATGTTGAGACAGTAGAGCTGAGTATGTCGTGGTTTTTTGGCCTCCTGCTAAAACCCTAAGAAGGTCAAATGAAAGGAATTCATCCTCCTGACAACACACCAGTGATCAGATCCAACAGTGTGGTAAACACAGTAAATACACATGCACAATGTAGTCCATTGGGATTCTATGTTCTAAGCGTCTCGCGATCGTACAATCTGCAGCAGCGATCTATTCAGTGCAGGCGATAAAGCACAATCTAAAATGAATGTAAATAAAGGTGGTGGCCGTCCAGTTTCGGCAAGGACAACTCGTCAAAACAACAGTTGCACCCAGAAGGAAGTGTGGGATTGCAGTGCTACTGGAATAGATAAAGATAAAGGTTACCACGAAGAATAAATTCTTATAAATTAGGATATGGGCAATAATTAGTGCCTGACAATTTGTCAGACATCTCGTCATGGAGGTGTAGAGGTTCCTAATGGTGTCCTCTGATGATCCATCCCATGCAGCTTGAATGTTCTCACTCAGTTCTGCAGATTGTGCGGTAGGGGTGGAGTGCTGATAGAGCGTCCAGTAACATCCCACACGTTTTCAATCAGGGACAGATCTGGTGCTGCGACTAGCCCTGGTATAGTATCTGTGTCTTCAAAGCCAGCTCTTGAGATGGCAGCAGTACGTGGACAAGCATGGTCCTGTTGGAACAGAGCACCCGAGTGTGTGTTCAGGTATGGTCACTGGTTGCAGGACCTTATTAATGTAACCCTGGGTTGTCAAAGTGCCTGTAATGAAGATCAAAGGTGATCTGACATCATACAAAATCGCACCCCAGACCATGACACCAGGCCATCTGGGCGTGTGAGAACATATTGGTGATTTGTGGGCTGATCATGGTGCACCTGCACACAGATTCATTGGTCATCTCCACTAAGACAAAATTCCCATTCAAAATTCAGTCTGGCACAGCAACATTGCAATTGGTTGATTCCTTCTGGGTGCAACAATTCCTTTGATGATGGGTGTATAATGTTTTTGGCAGTAAACCAAACCTGAGAGGCGACTGTAATTCATATGTATGGCCATATGATCTGTGATCAGGATAGAACCACACTGAGGGCCTTAAAATACTGCTGATGACTTTTGGCGTATAAGTACCAACCAGTTTGCACATCCTTTTCCAGAAACTAATCTCCCTGGTTGGTGCTGGAGGACCTCGGGTGTGCCGAGATTCACGGGAATGCTCGGTGGGAACTGTCGCCCATTGTGCAAACAGCATACCATTAGGAAAAATAATTTGCCTTGTCTAGAATCCAAGGTTCCACATTTAATTGGGGTTAAAGGTTCCGAGGAAATGAAATCTAATTTAGAGCGGAACTGAATCCAATCTATCCATATGGAAATTAGGATAAGGCAGTCTCTAGGGTGCTGAGGACTGTCCTCAGGACGTGAAAAATGGCAAATGAATGTCAACAAAAACATCAGCAGAGAACATCAGTCCTTACAGGCCACTGTCCTTTTCCAGTCTTGAGTTTAAATACAGTACTGCGTTCGGAATTAGAGCTGATATGTAGCTCTCTGGTCATTAAACACCAGTTAAAACTCAACTACGCTCAACTAAAGAGGAGTGACCCGTGCCTCCAGCCCACAGGAACAGGCCTGAATGCGATAACGCATGAGTGGAGGAGAGACAGAACAGCGTAATGGCAGAGCAATGATGGAGGAAGAGTGAGTCAGACGGGTAATGCAGACTCATTTAAAGATACCTTTCGGCTGTAACTCAAGTATTTCCAGTGGACCTTGCTATGACAAGTGGGTTTTAGTAGTGCATTGTTTGTCAGTTACGTGGGAGTGAGTGTGTGTTTGTGTGTGTGTGTGTGTGTGTGTGTGTGTGTGTGTGTGTGTGTGTGTGTGTGTGTGTGTGTGTGTGTGTGTGTGTGCCACTGAAAAGCATCAGTGCAGAGCATGCATTAACAGTTGATGGTCTGCAACGGTGAGACATCTGTGAGTTGGAGGTCGCGCTCTAGGCTTCGTAACAAGCTACGCAGAAGCCATGCTTTTGGAACAACGCTCGGAGTGACGCGTGGAGTGTGACAGAAATGTATGTTGCGTAATGCAAACTCTTTTGTTTTCCAGCTGGCGGTTTGGTGGCTCAGGTGCACCTTACATTTTGTACTTACATTAAGACACGACATCAGTGTTTATACAATGAATGCTCTGGACGCTGGTGTAGAAATGATACATGTCGAACCTCATTCCACTGAGAGTCTGCGCACTGAAAAGAAAGCACTGAGTGTACTTGATTCCACGGGTGTCATTCAGTGCGTGTGGTGGGTCTGGAGCTTAGCCAGGATCATAGGTTGCAAGAGAGGAAACCCCCCCGCACAGGGTGCCAGTCCACTGCAGGGTACTGCACATACCCGCTCACTCACCTTAGGGCAATTTAGCATGACCAATTCTCCAACAGTGGGAGTGTTCTGGAAGGTGGGAGGAAACTCACGCGGAGAACACACCTAACTCCTTCCCAGAGAGCGACTACAGCAAGCACTGAACCCGATACCCCAGGACCTTAGAGCTGAGGCCCACTGTGCCACCCCGAGGGCAAGTAAAAGGAAGGATAAAATTGTGGTTATACATTTTAAATATAAATTAGAATCAAGTCACTCCAATGCATTCATTTCTTTTCAGTGTGTTTCTATACGTGTGTGTGTGTGGGTGTGTGTGTGTGTGTGCTTGTGCGTACCTACGTCATCGACAGGTACTTAATGAACTTCAGTCTTTTGTATGAGTCAACTCTAGACTAAACTTCCATGCACAGACACTGTTAGGTAAATGCAGATATGTACATTCTTGCATTTGAGGGCACGAACAAGCACGTGTGTGAAAGGCGGCACAACGCATTTCAAACTCTTCAGCGCTCACCTGTTCAACGTATGAATAAAAATCCCTCCCACCCCAAACCCCCATTCCCAAAAACATCCCCCAAAATCCCCAACCAGAGGTCCCCTCCCCATACTAGAGGTCTTGGCACCCTGTTCCAGCCCGCTCCCAGTCCGGCGGACGGGACGGGTCAGTCCGTGGGACAGTGATAGGTGTTGATCCACAGCAAGTCGTCCAGCACGCCCCAGTGCAAGTAGAGGATGGAGCCTACCACCAGAACGTGCATGATCTGGTGGCTGTTGCACCAATAGTCGAAGAGGCCTGGCCGGAACCTCTCTGGGATACGGGTGATGTTGATGACCCCACCCACCACTGCCAGGGCGTCCATGGTTAGAAAGTGGCGCAGGGAGGTCGGGCTTCCTCCGCCCACGCCCACCCAACGCAGCAGGAAAAAGGAGAAGCGGAAGAGCGCCTGCCAGGCGAAGGAGCGCAGGCGCCGCACGCGGCTCCGGGCCGTGATGGCGCAGTAGATGGCGTAGCTGGACAGCAGGATGTACATTACGAGGGCCACGGTGCGCGTGAAGGGGTAACACAGCAGTGTGCTGTACACAATGGGCAGAGCACCTGTGTGAGGAACAAACAAAAACACAAATTGCTCATCGAGGTCCCAGAGTACCAAACACCATTTTAAGTCTGATCAGGGGTTGTTATTGTTATTGAGAGCATTGTTGCGTCCTCCAAAATATGTCTCCAAAATAGAAGAAAAATAGAAAACTTAACTTTTAATTGAAATCAATGTAAAAATATTTTATTCAAAGCCATTTCGTGTCAGAAAGTGAAAAGAAAGCAAACATGGTTTTTGAAAGATGTTAACAAACCAGTGCAGCTAAAAAAATACAATATCATGAACATTTCTATTCTATTCTATTACATGTAAAGTGACATATTTCAAGCCTTTCTTTGTTTTTCTTTTGCAGATTGAGTAAATTACTGTTGAAACATCGTGTCTAGTTCAGCACACACAACCACAATCATGAACAGACATGATCTGACAGTTGTCCAGAAGACCATCATCAACTAGTCTTGACACCAGTGGCACTGTTCCAACATACTGCGGCCGTCCCAAGAGTTTGCCTTGAAGACAAAGACACTACAGCTCACACAGGGCTATCCCTGATTGAAAACGGGTGGGATGGTCTTGGACACACTATCAACACCTGCCACAAAATCTGCAGAACTGAGTGGGAATATTCAAGCTGCGTCAGATGCATCTACAGCTCCATGTCGAGACGTGTGGCATGTGGTGTTAAACCTGATGCCATACTGAGAGACACTGCTTCTTTATATATACAGTATTTCTTTACGGTACGTAAAGAAAGTATGAGCACAGGTTTTAGAAAGATGACTTTACCCATATCGTCCTTTTTCATTCCTGCTTATCTGTAAGGGCACTTTGACGTGGTGGTGTGGAATGTGCTGGAATCAGGGAGGCTGAATCAATTTGCGCTGAACGCTGCTAAAATGGCCTTACAGTGTCGTCAGTGCCAGCCTCCGCAGGCAGCTCACAGTGTGACCCGACAGCACAAAAATATCCAGATGTGCAAGTGGGAGGTGGAGAAAGCCGTGAATCAGCAAGAGAGGAGGAGAAAGACTAGGAGAAAGAGGAGAGCAATAGACGAGCTAAACCAACAGACAAAAAGAGGATGAAATCAGAGGAACAGAGGAAAGCGGGTGGGGTCTTCATCTAGAGCCCAAATGATATGAAAGTGGTCACTGATCAATTTAAAGCAGCACTATGTGAAAATCTGTATTTCTGCTCCTGGGCTCCCCCTACAGGAGGGGAGTGTAATTTATAAAAGAAGCATATAAACTGAGGACTTATGTTAAACAGAATTACATAATCCTGAGGAGCAGTGTCCTGTCGGCTTCACCAGAGTTCCAGAGTGCAGCAGAGAGTCTCCCTATTGCAGACAGGGCCTCAACATTATCCCGAAGCTGCTATTTTAAGGTAAAAACGATTCGGGTTTTAAAAAGGAACCAAGTGGAAGATCACTGCTTCGATTCCTGGTGATCTCTTGGTTAGGAAGATTAACCTCCCTTTGTCTCTTCACTCAGTAAAAGTACTGAATTTGAGTTTGGCCTGGTTCTCAAATATGTGTAGGCTCAGTTTATTCAGGTATTTTTACTTTATTCTTCTTCTTGACTCACATTATCTTCAATTCTGGAGTCACAAAGTCTTGTTTCGGACATAATGCTGTGGTGCTGACGTGGGAAATAAAGCAATAGAGTTCAGTGCAGTTTATAAGACGTTCATATTTTATTCGTTCAGTCAAATTTATCTTCTATGTTCAATATGTTGTATGTCTCCTCCTTCTCCACCTCGTCCTTCAGCACAGTGAAGTGAAATCTGAAATAACCTAAACTATCTGAAATCATTCTCCCAGTTCTCAGCAGTTTTTGTTGATTCATTCAAATTATGGGACTCTAATCGGATCAGATTCAGATGTAATTTTTGTCAGGTCGTGTTTAGATGCTGTGACTTGGTCGGACTCGGTTTGGGCTTGAGTTCAGACTAATGCTTCACACTCTAAATGAATCCATGGCATCACAATTCCGGTGGAGTTTAACAGCAAAAAACACATCAGTGTATCTTACCCAGCGTGTTGATCATACATATGCCACACATATCTAATGTGAGCAGGGTTTTGTAGACAGGCTCGCCGCCCTCGTGGTTCATAAACAGGTGGTAGACCACAGAGCCCAGCTGTGGAGATAAGCAGGCCAGGAAATGCACCACGCCAAGCCATGTCACACTGATTTGAGACCAGGGGATGTTAAGAGGGAGCAGCACCAGAAAACAGAGCAGAGGGATTCCTGTAGAAACACACACAGAGAACAAGCATAAGAACAGAGAGGAGAAAGAGGAGAAAGAGGAGAAAGAGGAGAAAGAGGGTGGCACCGAGGCAACTAGATCAGCTGGAATCAGACCGTCTTTACAGACAAGAACACTGTAGTTTTTACAAATTATAACTGCACAGAGACTGTGATCCAGCCTTAATCTAGAGTATAGTTTTTAGAGACAGTAACAACTACAGAGTGATTCCAGTATGAATCTGCAGTGTGTAGTCTACAGCGTGAGAGTAATTGAGAATATGTTCAATCCAGTATGAATCTGCAGTGTTTAGTCTACAGCGTGACAGTAATAATCAGAAAATATGTTCAATACAGTATGAATCTGCAGTGTGTAGTTTTTACAATCAATAATAATAAACGTTTAATAATATTAATCCAGTATAAACCTGTTGGGCTTATTTTACAGCCTAACAATAATGACTATGACATCTGCTTTGAAGGTAGTTCACAGTCTGTCAGTAATCATTTTATTCTTAGACTCAAAACACATTCAGTCAGACAGACTGAACAGGTATTTGTACATTATGTCCATATAAGTGTTTACCTGAGCTTTAAGGCTTCCCCTGAGCTGAACCACTCTGACAAAGACAAGGATTTATGGGAGTGAATGGAACGACCTAGTACACTGTGACTCTCTGTAGCTCTGCTGTACTGAGAACACAAGAAATCATGTCTATATGATTTATAAATTAACTGCAGTAAAAAAAAAAATACAGGCAGCATATCAATGTGATTTAGAAACAAGTGATCCAATGAAATGATCACAATAGAAGCAATAATAAAATAAAAATAAAATTGAGAGCATTAACTACACCCTCTTCTGCACTAAATCACCCAACACATTCCTCACTGAGGGGCTTATAAAATGTTCTAGAAAAAATCAATGCTTTTAAAATGCACCGACTCGTAGTCTACTGAATTATTATCATTAATCAGTCAATCTCGCTATCTCTCTCTCTCTCTCTCTCTCTCTCTCTCTCTCTCTCTCTCGCCCCTAATGTCATGTAATTTGTCCTACCCAGGTAAAAGCACCCCAGCCATCTAACGGGTCTATTTTGAGTCAGTTATCTTCCCTGGCTCAGCACTAGAGAAGCCCACAGCTGGGCTGCTATAGATAGAGCACACACTCTACTCTACGGTCAAGTGTGTGCGTCAGCATGGCCTCGAGGATTCAAAAGTGTGTGTACATCAAGCGAGTATACCTAATTCTTTGCATGAACAAAGCAGCTTTAACAGTAGAAATAACAGAAAATTATATAAATGGAATTGTGGGATACTGAACGTTCACGTCACCAGGTTATAAGGGTGTTCTAACACTGTAAGAGTAGTAAGGATGTTAGTCATTGTTACAATGAGGCCATTTACACTGAATATAACATCACAGCACAATGTTTGTCCAGTTAAACAGCTGCAAAACACCGCTGTTACGAGATTACAGAACAGCACCACATGGACATGGTATTGGGACACCTGCTCATTCACGGTTTCTTCTTAAAGCCATTTATCCTGTTTTGTCTGAATCTCCACTGTCCACTGAAGGCTTTCAACTAGAGCATTGCTGTGAGGATTTGATTGTATTCAGCAACAATGCACAACACATCTCCAACTCCCAAACTCATCCCAAAAGTACTGGATGGAGCAGATCAATGATGGAGGGCTTTATACCCCTCTACCCATGCCTGGTGTTAGGCATGGTGGCAACAGGTTCATATTTATCTGCTCCAGAGAGTCCTATTCTATTGGCAGTACTTCTGTAAAATGCCTACACAATCTGTGTATTTGCACAACTGTGTCAGAAATGGGTGCAACTTAGAGTATAACTGAAGAGAGATTTCAAAACCCAGAGACACTAAGGCTAACAAAGTCACTATAGAAACATATCATAGTGTATTCACCACACCGTACAATCAACAAACAACCACCTATAAGTCCAGAGTGATCATTTTTAATACTTAAGAGTGATAATACTGATAATACTTCAAAAAGGAACTGGGAGCTGAGTGGTCAGTGAAGTCACTTTAAACTGGACTATTAAAGCAACATAGGCCCTGAGTGGCTCAGCGTCTAAGGCGCTACCGCTATGATCTGAGGATTACGAGTTTGAATCCAGGGTCATGCTGCTTGCCATCGGCAGCCAGGGTCAAGAGAGAGAGCAAAATTGGACTGCTCTCCCTCTCTGGGTGGGTAGATGACGCTCTCTTCCCACATCACATACTCAGTGTGATACTGGTCGGCACAGGCGTCTGTGAGAAATTGCATCAGAGCTAGTGCTTTCCTCCGAGCGTTTTGGCTATCCAGTGAGGAGGCAAATAGCAACAGCTCGTAAACAAGTATGCAAGGTGTAAACAAGCTTCACACTTGTTTGGGCTTTGTGTTGATTATACGGGCCTCATGAAATTTGACTAGGATGCACTCGTTCACACTAACTCATTATACCTGAATGAACAGCCAACAGCTCCTTCATTTCTGAATCATACTATAAACAGTGTTCCTTCACCCTCAATGATTTCTGGAACATATACTGTTCCAGAAATACATGTTCTGGAACCTCCTATAAATCATCCGGTCCGTGGACAGGGATTGACCCAGGTATATTTTAATGGATCAGGTATCAGCTATTTTAAGCCCAATACAGTTTCGATTCTTAGTTTTAACCATGGTGTTCAGTAGTCAACAACCAACAACAGACATCACTCCAGAGTAGGGCTGGACAATTAATCAAGAATCAATCAAAACTGACCTTTAGAACCTCTAATTGACCGGCCCAACTTTCTCTGTCAATTCAATTAATTGAATTAAATAATTAAATATTCAATCAGAATATTGATTTGAGGTTGTATCACCCAGTACTACTCCAGAGAGTGTACTACTTCTGTACACACACACACACACACACACACACACACACACACACACACACACAGTTTAAACTGAAAGCAGAATGGTCCAGTCAGACTGGATTATAAAACCTAAAACAGTTATTTTCTGAAAAGCTGCTACTAAACTAAATAATGAGTCCAGAATGTTTCATTATAAAACAAAGTGATCTTACTTTAATATTCATAAGCAGCACATCTTATCTAAACCGAGGGTCTGTATTATTTACACAGTCACAAAGAACAGATCAGATCAGAATCAACTCATATTCAGCGTTTAGAGATTTGAAAGGGATGGGACTGTAAGATAACTTGACTCAGGATATCCTAAATTATTCTAGATACATAGCACCAAAAGGGTTCTGCTACAGTTCTGAGGTAAACACGGGTCAAATTCATAACATGTTGTTTCCAATTCCAATTCAGGTGGTTTTAAATACTATAGAGAGTCAAACAGACAGCTCCATGCGGTTGTTTACGTCAGGGAAGACACGGCCGTCACAGACCTTTAAGAGGAACAGAGTCTGAGGTGGTATTTAGGTTTTTATATGAGTATATATTTTTATATGGGGGATGTAATGGTTTGTCTGTTTAACTTGCTAATAGCTTGTAAATAAGGTAAACTGAAGCACTTGAAGTCAAAACTATTCAAATGTATTCAAATCCAAATGTATTTGGGAGGAATCACACTAACATTAACCTGCAATGTTCACTTATGGTGTTAAAAGTGCTACAGTGCTGTGTGCAGGTCAGAGTTTTGGTTGCTGCTTTTGGGTGTGTTTGGGGTATTTACAGATTATTTCAGTGTGTTTAGTACATGCCACAACACTAATATTGCTGCAAGTGCAGTTAAAAATGACTGTAAATGAGTGCAAAGTGGTCATTTTACCAAGACAGACCATGTCAGAATATCACCTTTACCTGTAAAGTTTTTGTACGTTTGAGGTGGTTTATAGGTGTTTACGGGTAACCATTAATTATAATTTCATTCAATTAAACCGATGTTTATATAAATCAAATCTACACAGTTCTACTAATTATTGTGCTGTTCTATATAAACCATGGTTAAATGTTTCTACTTGTTTCATGTCTAGAATCACACTGGCGTATTTCCCAGTTTACTGACAAAACCAAACTAAACTGGACACTATGCTACATCAGTTTCATTAGCCTTGTAGCTCAAGGGCAAAACCATAGCAGCAAGTGTTTCATCTGTGTTGGTCAAGTACACTTTCTGTGTGAAATAGATTTTCCCCTAAAATATTGCTTTAATCCCACAGTGCAGGAAATCCAGAACAATGAGACTCCAGTATGGATCAGATATCACAAAAATCCATACAACAGAGTGTCCTATCGCAGAAGAAGCTTTACAGAACAAAAACCACCCCAGTGCTTTCAAAGCCAGGCCTGTCAAGACCGGACCTGTCAGCAGTAATATCATGACATGACAGGTTTTCTCCTTATCAAGTCAAAACTTGAGTCTTCTGCACAAGTTTTTTCAAACACTAAGAGACACAAGACAGAGCAGATATGTCTAAACTCTCACTGGTAGAAAAACGTCCTGCTAAGGACGGATCTTGAACTGTCTCCACTGGGTCACTGGTAAAGCAAATGAGCTACTCAAGGGTGTGTTCAATCAAAACCTATGCAAAGGGTCTGGGCCTACTGATGCACACAGAATGTATGTTTTGTGGATGTTTAAGGAATTCTGGGACCTTTTTTAACCCTAGCCCAGTGTTTTCATAGTTGATGGGAGACAGTCACACCAGATATTATTTTCAGGACACCATATGCTACTCAAATTTGTCTTCATTTAAAATATAAATATGAACTGAATTTAGATAAATTTGTATGAATTTGACCATGTTTTGCTCAAAAACGTACTTGCATCAACCAATTTCCACTGGTGTTCTTTATTAGAACTAAAACATTTCCTCTTGGAAACTGATCATCCAGAGTGTTTTTGAGTTGAAAATGGAAGTATTTTGATTAATCATTTGACATTCTTTTATTGACAGGTAAATTTATATTTTTAATATTTATAAATGTAATACATTCTTCAAAATACTTCACAGTAGTCCAAATAACATAAAAAAGCAACCTAAATGTCCTTTATTATTTTTGCCATTTATGCATCCGTATTATTCCTTCTCATGATGTTTATTTTGAAATTTGAACACTGTGTGAACAATGAAAGAGAGCAAACAGACCCTTCCTTCTCATTTTCCTCTATAACTCAGTGATGTCATTAGCCCCACCCCTCTTGCTGATCAGTCGGAGTCTGCATGCAGGTCAAGCATGTACACATGGACAGAGCGGTAAACACACTGGAAGGCTGTCTTGGCATTTTAAAGTGCAGAATTTTTCTATGATGGATCCCATTGTCGTCGTAATTTAAACAAAATGCTAATAAGACAACAGCTGTGAAAATCTGTGAAAACTGCACTTTCAAGATTTTTTTCCCCAAAGAAAATATCAGTATTTGAGCAAACCAGTATTTTTGCCAGCGTGTTTGTAAATTATGGTGACACTGATTTTTTTTTTTAATACTGCCCCACAGTGAGCACTAAAAAGCACGACACAGGCTCCGATGGGTAAGGACGCACCAAGTGCATTGTTTAATTTCCAACTTCCTGATGCAAAGTCAGCGTGTGGGTCAAGTTAAGCTGTGTCACTCATTTAAAGCCCCAATTTCCTGCTTGCTAGGCAACAAATGAAAGGACGGAATGCTCAGAGGCTGCAGAATAAGCTCACAGCATGGGTAACACAAGCTGTTCACATTCAGTGCTTCTGCATTTCAGGAATGGGGGAAGCCCTACACTGCACGGATTCTTGTTTCAGCTGCAAAACACCTGACTCGTTATATTGCTTGGTTCTCAAGTCCGTCACAAGCTGAGTCGAGTGCGTTAAGAGCCAGGAGCGGTGCTAAAATGCAGTGCATTACAGGATTAAAAACCTCGTTTGCATACAATACAATTTGGTGCAAATTGGGCTGCTGTGAATGATCCTGTTTCATCAAACAGCAAACAGTGAAAAGCACCAATAAATAGATTAGTGCAAAATTTAAAGGTGTCAGTGTATCTGCCACAGCCGGATCATTGTGTGCGTGACGATTCGGTTGGTTTAAGAAGGGCATAAGAGGACATCTACATTCTGATCTGGCCTAATCACTTATCATCTGGAGGGATTGTGGTGTATGTGTACATACAGACACTCCTCTAGAATGACTCTTCTCACAGGCTGCCTAATCCTCCTTTTCTCTTAAAGGAACAGTTCAGAGAGAAGTCAGATGAACACAGGGCTGGTCAATTAACTGAAAATGAACCGGAACCAGAACCATTCATCTACGTAATCTTGCCCATGTAGGTAATATTGAAAGTCTGTTCATGAGCGTATTACAGTGTAGAAACCCAGGCTGTTTTTATCACCGCCTGATTAAAAGTAAAATTGTTTGCTACCATCAAGGAGCAGATTAAATCACAGCTAATGAATTAGCTTGTGATTATGGAGGACATAACCCACTACTACTACAAATGACCTTGACAGCAGTACAGATGAACTGTGAACTGTGAAGCAGCTCACAAACGAATACACACACACAGTGCTCGCTCATACTATTCCCCTCACTCCACATCTCTTTCCTTCTCTACATCTCTCTTTCTTTTACTTCCAAACTTGCTGTTAAGACACTGCAGTAGGGCTGGCGATATGACTAAAAAACTCATATCTCGATATGCTTACGAGAAATGGTGATACATGATACAATATGATGAAAAATTAGTATATCAGTTTAGTATTAGTATATTAGTATGTTGATTGTTACTCCAAAAATACAGCATGCTGTATTTTTAAATAGTAAACTTTATGTTTGTATGGCATAATTTATTGTAGATATATCAATATATGACCCAACTGTGATCAACATATGACAATCATATTTGAATATAAGAATAACTTCATGTACTGTCATTATAATCTATGTTATAATATAGATATATACATAGTATACATGTTATACGTGACAAAATTAAGGCTTTTAATATTTTAAAATAGAAAACACCATAAATGTAGTTTACAGTCCAGGTTATTCAGTAAATAAATAAATAAACAAAAATAAATCTTTAAAAATATCACTTTTATGTTTGGTCAAACTGTCCAACTGTTAATACATTCCTCAATGGGATCCAACAATATATGCAATTTTTACAATACTATGAATAAATAATCCATAGTAGTTTAATTTATACATTAATAACTGGATTAATAACAGAATAATAAACTAGGGTTCAAACGTTATGACCTATTTATGCCATTTTACTGAATTGTTAAGAAAACCTTTCTAATTTTCTAAAGCAAATAAATCAGAAATGTATGTTATGCTGAAATGTTCCTTTAACAATCTTATTGAGCTTGTTTATTTAAACATGTTGTCCAGATACTAAAAGGACGGGGCCAGAATAATAACCTGGTGTTGTTTTCACTGCTATGGTGTTTTGTGTTCAAGTTTGCCCGGTCAGCAAATATTGTAATAACGGTGAACAACTGCTGACTGCAGGCAGATACTGTAAACGCTGGCATAACTGCATGAAACCGATACTAAAAGCTTGGAGTGAGTAATTCTAATATCCTTATATCCACGGGCGGAAAGCATCTGTTCACTGTGTCATGTGACAAAGTTAGGATACCCCATGAACACTGACTCTGTAACATATTTCACCCAAAGAAGGAAATAGTAGCTATGAAGGTATACGCTCTTCTAATTTTTCCTTGGAAGAAAATTGCTTTTCTATTTTGCAAATTATTTTAAATTTCTAGTTTTATGTGTTTCATTGAAACACCTCAATCTCTCAATAAATATGTTAAAAAAGTCAAAGGTGTCCTAACTTTTTCATGTGACTGTAACATACAGGCATATCAAGAGTAAGACTGTTTACGTAATTTGATGTGAATTACAAAATTTAAAAGAAGAGAAAGACAAGATGCTTCGCAAATTCTAAACCTTCAATCCACATCACATTATTTCTAAGACGATCTGATCTATATAAGAAAATTATAGAAGTATTTGATGTTTATGAGGAAAGAAAACTTATTTTAAAAGTTTTTAATTTGCTGATCCTAAAACAACTGGAACATACTGAGATCTCGATTCAGAATGTAAGTCAATTGTAAATGTAATTCTGTAATGAACCAGGCATTTGAGTAATTACATAGAAGAGTTAAATGATTATAATAACAGCTCTAACCATCTAAAATCCTTGTACCTACATTTTTGTTGTTTATTTTACTTTTGGCTACATGAACCATAAAAGTATGTTTTTGAAGGCTTTTAAAGTCATCACAAAGCATTTACATATCTATGTAATAATTAACACTTTAGCTCCACTGATTCATGGTACAGTTAGAAGACGTGTTTCAGTCCAGATGCTTTACTCTTAAAAGGCCAGTAAATAAAAAAGACTAATTCTAGTGGATAAAGAGAAGTTTAAATCTGTCATGTAAAATGAACACATAATTTCCACCGTTTGTTGTATATAAATTTGTGAAAACATCATAAGTGGACCGATATCACCTTTTTAAAAGAGCATAACATGCATTTCCACGCAAAGCTCTTTCAGAGTCTCAAATGTTACATTAACTACTGCCACTGATAAAAGCCTAAAACCTCTTCACATACAAATTCAATTATAAGTGACTCATGTGTGTAAATAACGTGTGACTGGTCCAAAGGGCATTACTTACTTAAACACTTTCTTTGGTTATCTCTGAGTCTTCTCTCTGAACTCCAGACACAGTATGGTTTAGTTCAGTTCCACCAGGAGCTGGGGAATGAACTGTAAATGGAATAGTTGATGATGGTCTAAAACAGTGCTATATATGTTTATTATTATTATTATTATTATTATTATTATTATTATTATTATTGTTATTATTATTATTATTGTTATTATTATTATTAGTGCCCTTTAGATTTTATTTCTTCTTTGTTTCATGGTGAATAGTTGGATGCAAGATTTCTTCCTTCTCCTTTAAAAGTTGACATTTTGGAGACACAAAGTTTTCACGCAACAGCAACAACAGCACATACTCCAACAGAAACACTGTAACAATGTAAAATCTAGGCTGACACAGTCACTGGTCACACACTCAAATGATTAAACAAACAGTTCCCCAAAGTTTATTTTACCAAATGTATCCATGTTTGAGTAAACTGGTGTAAAACAGTGTTGCATCTACACTGAAAAAGTCACGCCAACCAAAGCTTGACTGGACTTCATACTAAGATCCATATATGTCCAAATGTTTGTGGACGCCCTTTTAATGAATGCATTCTGCTACTTTATGTTAAACCCATTGCTGACACAGAAGTGCAAAAGCACACCACACTTTGTCTAGTCCATGTAGAGAACCATCGCCAACAGAAAAGGTCTTTCTGGAGCAGATGAACCTGTTGGCACCATGCCTAAACCTAGGTGTAGGCTAGAGGAATATAAAGCCCCCCCCCAACGCTGATCTGTGGAACAGTGGAACTGTGTTCTCTGGAATGATGATGTTCCATCCAGTACTTTTAGGATGAGATAGGGAGATGGGGATGAGTGATTGTCCAACATCCTGACCTCACTAATGTTGTCACTGAATGCAATCACATCCTCACAGCAAAGCTCCAAAGTCTTGTAGAAAGCTTTCCCTGGATAGTAGAGACAGATACTCCAACAAAAGTTTAAAACTTTTTAATATCCTTGATTTCTGAAAAAACAAACACTTTCTTTGCATTATTAATATGGATTATGTATATGGTTTAACTGACTGTCTGTTCATGTTTTTAATGTGAAATAGTAAAGTTTTCAGAGTGGTTGTGGAGTGTCTCATGTCGTCATCACTGGTTAGCCAGTCCAGCTTAAGGGAAACTAAAAACAGTACTCACCATGCGTGTAGATGTTGCCCAGTTCATTGTGTAGATAAAAGAGGCTCCTGATGCAATCCTGAACTGACGAAATGGGTCTGTAACCAGTCAGGACGTATTTGTTGAACTGCAGGTGCGGAGGAGAATTTGCCCAGTCCAGTAACCTGGGGCCATTTAGACAGGCCATAGCAGCGAGGACGGATAGGACGAGAGCAACAACACAACAGCAACACCACAGCTGCACATGTATGCACAGGCGGAGCACAGTTACTGCTCATAAAGAGGGAATTGAACACCATAGGCATTGGGATGCGAACTTATGCCTGCATTATGCAGCTATGGCTGACCGACCAGGGCGGGAAAGTCACGGAAACAGACTTGTATTCCTTTGCCTGAGCAAGAGTGATCCGCCGTCTTTGTGGTCCGTGCACCTGTTTGCTTGGAGAAATATGATCCAAGTCGTCATCCGCAAGGATGGAGAAAGAACAAGCACACAGTCTTCATAATGACAGCCAGCAGTGCACAAAGCTGCAACATTTAACTCGTCAGTCCCACCCAGCGCATTAACCTTTGAGCCTGGTCTAGTCTTGTCACCTTGGCCAGCACTGTGCAGACATCTTCCACACCAGGTGTTGGATTCCAGGGCTCTTGCTCAGGTTCCTTCACAAAGCCACTCTGCTTCCCACCTCTCTCCCACAAAAGGAGGGACAATCAGTCGGTCAGCTTCGCCTGCGAGGTGAATCCATGTCCAGGTGTCGCTCTCTTATGAGCCTGTGGTGGGACTTCATCCTGGTGAAGCCAGAGTCACCACCATTCGTGCCCGACTCCGGCTGATCGGTCAAAAGTCGGTAGAGTCCGGCGTCAGTGGTCAGGTTGACAAAACAGACTTGGGATGGTGTAACGGTGTAATTACTAATCTACTAACGTTTACAACAATAAGAAGCATCTAATAAAGACCGGCCCTGTAAGAGATCCCACCAATGCCCTGCTTCCCCATATTGGCTCACGGTATAACCAACAGCCTGGTGTGATTGTACCTGCACCTGGGTCCATTTGTTTTCAAGTTTGACAGGGTATGTCAGTGGGAATGTCACTGGGAATGTCAATGGGAATGTCACTGGGAATGTGGATCCAAACAGTGTGCGGGAGGAGCTACCTGTCCCAATGGAAAAAGCAAGCATTCTGCCAAAGACCAGAGCCCATGGTGGCTCAGCTGAAGCCCGACTTTCAGGAGGGAAAAGGCAGAATAAAAGTCATCCCAGGAATCGCCGCAGGACTGGAGTCAGGGGCGCTCGCGGACGGACAGCCATGTCATAGGCTAGCGGGTTAGCGGCACTAAACAGCTGCTGTCACCCCGGTTAGGGGCAAAAGGGGCAGACTTCCACTCACACGACCTCCCGACCGACCCCCCAAAGACATTTCTGGCACAAAAAACCCACAAACGAGCTGAAAACAACGGCCGGCGTCTGAATAACAGCGCTCGCGCCCCGGTTGCTAGGCGGCTCGCTAACGGCCCCTAGAAACCAGAGCTGTAACGGTCGCCGTCACACTGCTTCCTCCAGCTCCCCGCGGCTCCCCCGGGCTGATAAACACCCCCCGCTGCCCTACGGTACCCCTGCTCCCGATAATTCTGGACCTTCTGCCCCCGGAAAGCCCCGACCATCTTCTAGCTCCGGCTCCGCTCGCGCCACCCGCATTCCGACTAGTCCCGCCCCCCGCGTTCTCCGATTGGCCCGCGCCGCCCGCCCTCCTGCGTTTGGATTGGCTGGTTGGCGGCGCTGGGCGGAATACGGGTGGGCTGTGTAATGAGGCTGAGCTGGGCCTGTGGAGGGCAGATGAACTGCAGATTACAGGGATCACAGTCAGGAAGGTCTGAGGTCACACTGGATCCATAGAAAAGAGCAACTCTGTGTAGAATCTCCTCTGGAGCAGTGAGGGAGCCTCAGGCCAGCCTTTGACACTTTAGAGAGGGAAGGGTGGAAAGGGGGGGGGGGTGACAGTGGTAAAGACGAGGGGCGTACAGAATCACATCGTCCATGTACGTGCCACACTTTCAGATCAGCGCCACTGATTACGCCCACCCGTCCCAATGCCCCGAGAATAGAATTCCCTGTCTGTCTATGCCATATATGTATATACCTGGGAGCTGCAGGTGTTGGGGTATGTTGGGTATATATTTACATATATGTTGTATGGATGGCTAGACATAAAAGGTTGGGGTCCGAACCATCCTCTCCCTTTTCTTTGGGGTTTAATAGTAGAAAGAGTGTTAGTCACTAAGTAGGGAGAGCAGGTCTGGAGACTGAAGATAGCAGGCTTCTGGGTAGTAGTAGATGCAGCTGAAGACATATACATGAGCATTGTTATGTCAGTGTTTTTGAAAATCTGACCAGCTCCTGCATATGTACATTAAAAGCTTGGCAAATTTCTTGCTGGTCAGATACTGAATGATTATTAACTAAAATATTTGTTGGGACAAAATATTTGTTTGTTTATTATTATGTTTATAATTCATTTCTTTCCAGAAGTCTTGAAGGTTTGAGGAGTTTGTAATCAGGCTGAGGTGATAGCCTGATTTGGCTTTTCTAACTGTAGAGGTGCATCTGTTTCTCAGTTGTCTGAATTTAATTTTTCATTTTCCCCTGTTCATCTGGCAACAGACCATTTTTTGGATCTTTACTGTAACAGTGAGGAAATTGCCCCTGTAATCCAGGGCCTCAATCTGTCCCTATTATGCATTTTTTTTATGGTGAGCATGTTTTTCTGCCACTCAAAGGAATGATTTGTGAAAATAATCAAGTGCTAAATCCACATCTGAGCTATTTAAAGTTAAATGAGTTTCACTCATTGCCAAGTCAGAAAAAAGCTTGTTTATTCAATTTTATTTCATGTTTTCTAACAACCATCTGAGAGTCCGTTTTTATCCTGGAACTGATTATAATGCCCCCGATTGGACAATGGTTGCTGAAACCAAGTTCAAAAACTCCCGAGGCAGTAAGTTTCTATGTTCTGTTTGATAAAATAAGATCAATCAGGGTAGATTTGGTAGGGTCTTTCAAGTTTAATCGGGTTGATTCAGTGATTATCTGTGAAAGAAAAGATTGCCACATACTTCTTTTAGGTGATCGGATGCATTAGAAAACCAGTTGAGATTAAAATCGCCTAGGACCAGCATTTCTGATGCAGTGTAGTGAGATAGAAGCTCAGCTAGGGCCTGTAGATCCCTGCAAGGGTAGAGGAGTCATATTCTCTGGTTACACCTTCAGAGCTAAATATTCAAAATAATTTTCTTTTGTTATGGCCTTTAATAATTTTACTTTAGTCTTAGCCTTTATAAATCTTAGCGATTTCTGTCTGTTCTATGCACTGTGAATTTTTGTAATGCTACGTCTGTATCACTAATGGACTGCCTAAGCCAGGTTTTGTCACAGTTAAAATATCAGGATCAGACTGAACGATTAAAAGTGGACTTTGATCTTTGAGTTTAAGACTGTTTCGAGTATTTTAAGGGTCTATATGAGATTTTGTGTAAAAGTGTAATAATCTTACCAAAAAATAAGATTTCATTTTGAATTATAGATTCATTCATCTTCTAATGAATGAATGAATGAATGAATGAATCATCTTCTACTCACTTATTGAGAGGAATAGAAATGTGGAACAAACCTTTGCATGCCACTGTAAATTCACTGGAGACAGCAAATTCAGCTAATTTACATGTCAGTGTGCCCATTACAGACACATAAGACAGAAATTAAAATTAAATTAAATTGCAGGCAAATCTGTTGTATATTAGATTTTCATATGGGTCGGGAGCTGAAGTGGGTGATTCAAGATCAGTTCCAAAAATTGGAAAATCTGAGTTTCTACTCAATAAAAAAGTCGCAGATAAAGCAAATAATTGGTTTGGTGTGAAACTGTGAGCCAGAGACCTAAAACATATTTTTAAAGTGCATGAATAGTGGAGAGGGATGGGTAGGGTGCTGCGATCTTAAATGTGAATCAATGTGTGCAAGAATCACATTTATTAGAGTTTTTGAGGCTCAACTCAAGATCTAAACAGAGATGCGATTTGAGTTCACTCAAAAAATGCTCTGTAATGAGTTCTGCATCATTTTAAACTGGCCTGACTTTTGTATAGTGAATGCCTTTGTGAATAATGGTGACCCTGAGTTCTAATAGAAGTGTAATATATCTCAATGTAATATTGGTTGTACTGTGCATTTTATTGCTGTATAATAGCAGCGTACCACAGTAAACAACAGTGAAAAGTTGTCCTGTAAACAAGGTCACTAGAGACCCCAGTCTGTCAGAACCACAGAGCGTTCAGTAGATACTAATCTCCATCAAATGACTTTCAAAATCTACAGCATCAAATGTTATCACATCATCTCACAGTTTTCTCACACTCAATAACTTATCATCTGTAACAGCTGTAAGATGTCTGACCTCACCACCACTTCCCTCTGTGTTCAGAACCCCACATATATAAAGCCTCTCTACACAACACCAGACCCAGCTGATGGTAATACAATAGCAAGGTAAGTCCAGACCTTTCAATGATATTATTACTATTTTTTCTGCAAACAGTTCCTTCAAATATGAAGAATCTATTTGCAGAAATACGATTTGCAGAGGCTGCGCTCTCTTACTTTTTTTGCTCGGAAATCAACACAAGAGAGCTTTAGAAATCTTTAACAGAACCAAGTGACACAGACCGGCACTGGGTTCTATTAATGCTTAATTGTTTATGCCAGGGGTTCTCAACCTTCCCCATCTCATCGCCCAATGTTCTGTTTAAAACCTGTCTCTATATCAGTCCCCATGCCGACAATTTGATGTCACATCATATGAATGGATTATACAAGGTTCCAGGTTCAAGGTTTTTGTAAAAAGAATTTAAAAAATAAAGTAATATTTTAACAGGCAAAAGATTTAATTTGAAAACATAATAATGAATATTATTATTATCAGAGCATGAAACTAACAGAGCCTTCATTTTTCTAATTACAGGCACAGTGCACACAAGAAATAACCAGCGATGTGGCAGGCAGTCCTCCTCTGGGTCATGCTTGCTGCAGCCCTCCCACCTGCCATCCAGTGCTTCCAGGGTAAAAAGCAGATCAGTGTCAGGATGCAGAGTTAGCTCTGGTTCTAATCTGGCAGAGGAAGGCTTCGACATCACCAAGATGCAGCGAAAGGGGGCCTTCGTCATTGATATGAGTACCTGGAGTACCAAGAACAAAACCTGCACCCTCTGTAAAAACCACTTACATGGAGGAAGAACCAGAAACTGCCACTTTCAGTGGTGGATTGGGAACCAGTCTGGTGCAGCATGAAGCTGTCAGTTCAGTTTACAGATCCAGTGAATCCTGCTCCAGCTCCAGAACCTCCCTCTATTGAGAACAACTGGAGAGGCAGGTTTGGGAATTGATGCAATTGAAGCTCAGGGATCATTTGTGCTGGCCGGTTCTGATTCCAAAATGGCCGAGTACTCGATGCAGAAAACCAAGAAGGACAAATACAGCTTCACCACTCGTTCAGCGTCATGTGGATACCTGGGTAGACCATGAAACCAGCTTTGTTTAAGGGGTGTATGTTTGTAGCATATATGTATCTGGTGTCTTTAACCTAACATCTCTAAAATCAGTTACAGGATTTCGAGCCATTCCACCTTACACCCCGAGCTGAAATATGAACTGCAAAGGCTTCCTGAGAAATATGATAGTAGAGCCAAAATGTAGCACACAAACTCATCGACAAGTTTGGTACTCATTACATCACTAAGGTAACTAGGACAGTAACACAGAATGTATGGAGGAAGAAATGTGCTGTGAAGACTAAAGTCTCAAATATTCTAGATATAATCAAGCACTTTTTAGGTCAATGTAGCTGTTGAACACTGTGTTCAGGTGGCCTTAGGTGGGCGGTCAAAGCAGTGACCAGCATCCAACAGTGTCAGGCAACCTCAGGGTCTGGCGTGGGCGGTGAAGGCATGTCTGGATGTGGAGAGCATCCGCCAGCGTGATGGGAAGATCAGCTTGTCAACTGAAATGTCATCACTTTGTCAGAAAGTCGAGGACAAAACTCTGAAGAAGAAGAGCTTCTCCAGCAGCTTCAGTGACAGGTTTGTTCAGATATTCAACACTATTCTATGTACTCACCCTCCTGCCACACCCCATAATATGATCTGTTTTACCCTGAAAGGTTTACCAATGTCATTGGTGGATTCACCGAGAATGCTGAGCTCTTGTTCTCCGCGGATAAGAGACCTGCTGCCTATAAGGACTGGCTTTCCTCCCTGCCTCAACACCCTGAAATCCTGTCCTACTCCCTCGACTCCCTCCACGAGCTGCTGCCCAAGAAAAAGCCTCTCCGACAGCATTTACGAAACGCCATTAAAGATTACATCCTGCAGAGAGCCCTGCTGAAAAACTGCTCCAAACCTTGTAAAGCTGGCATCAAAACTGACCCCAAGGAACCGTGCAGCTGCAGCTGCCACAACATCCAGGGGGTCAGCAATGACTGCTGCCCCGCTCGCCGTGGCCTGGCTCAGGTCACTGTAACTGCAGTCAGAGCCACTGACCTGAAGGGAGACTTCTTCACACAGACAGAGCGGATATGTCAAAATCCTCATAGCGGCAAGATCTTTGTTGGGCGATCTTGTGGTCTGGAATACAAACTCACCAACCTGGAACTGGAAATTCAATCTGGACATCAATGACCTGTCTGAGTTCAGCAGTGTGAAGATAGAGGTTTGGGACCGAGACAACAAATGGGATGATGACCTGTTGGGGGCTTGTGTTGTCAAGCTGAAAGCAGGGGTAACGGATGATCTCTGTCACCTGAATCACGGAATGATGTACTACAATATCAACGTGACCTGCATCCCAGGTTTAGCTGGCCCCTTATGTTCCGAGTATGTACCCTCTCCCATGTCTCCTCATCTGGAGAAGGTGTACGTTTCTCGCCACGCCAGACGCATTCCCCCAGACATGCTGCTGGCGATGGGGGTGCTTTTAGACGAGCGCCGTCTCTTTTTCAATCAGAGTCTCCAGTTTCACACTGGTCTGTCTAAAGGTTTTATCCTGTGAAGCAGATGGGTACATTGTGTAAGATCATGAAGAATTCATTTGAAATGGTTCACTTTGCATTGTGTCAAAGGTTCATACAGATTTTGCTTTTATCAAATTTACATTTCTTTTTTATGTCTCTCACTTCCATTTAATTCTGCTCATCAAAGAGAAGGGTGCCAAACTGAAACATTTGTGTATTTCATTTTTGTCATGCAAAAACCTTGTTTTTATATTTACAAAAATCCAATGTGGTAGTATTCTGCTAAATGGACCAATAAAAAGCTTGCATGTTTCCTATTGTTTTTTTCTGCAGGCAGCTTGACCTCTGATAGGCCTTTTACATAAAAACTAAATGAAGTGTGCACATTGTGAAAGCAATTCTGACTGTACAACGATTTTAAGTTTGTGCCTAAAGAAACATGATTAAAGAATATTGATTTTGCATTTGATGACCATCTGCAATGTCCTGTTCATTTTTAGTTAATACCCAATTAAATGAAATGTGGTGGTTTTGATGTAGATCAGGAGTGCACAGCCCATGGAGGGCCAGTCTCTAGCCTGGTTTGGTAGTTTGCCCTACTCAAACAGACCTACTTTTCCTGGTAATTAACTGATGAGCTGGATCAGGTGTGTCTGAGCTGTGCATCTCAGTGTAGATATTAATTTATATTAGCCCACACTCTTGTCCAGAGTGACTTATGATGTGCTAAGCAGGCCCTTTGGTACTGTTTTTGCCAAAGACACAAGACATAGTTAGTGCTTATGTAGTGGAATGGCACTACTGCATGACATTCACTCCAGAATGGCCAAATAAGCAAAACTGGTTCAACCCAATGATTCAACCTATAATGCTATATAACATCTGTACGAAATTGTCCATGTTTTGATCAGAAATTTACTATTACCTACATTTTGTTTGCTTATAAGGACTAAAATACACTTCATATCTCAGAAATCCTTTTGGGAATTGGTCGTCCAGAGTGTTTTGAAGCTGAAAATGCAAGAATTCTGATGAATTGAATGATTGGACTGACATGGATATTTATAAAATGTCCTTTTTAATTTTTGTTATTTATGTGTTTATTAGTATTCTCCCTTCTCAGGACTTTTATTCTTAAATTCGAACACCGCGTGAGCAAAAAAGAGAGAT
This sequence comes from Acestrorhynchus altus, assembly GCA_034509495.1. NCBI lineage: Eukaryota > Metazoa > Chordata > Actinopteri > Characiformes > Acestrorhynchidae > Acestrorhynchus > Acestrorhynchus altus. The sequence continues at coordinate 22,406,389 of CM067520.1, forward strand.
GTCATCAGCGATGTCATCAGCCCCGCCCCTCTCACTGATCAGTCAGAGTTTGTCTGCAGGTTGTGAACATGTGGACAGAGCAGCAAACATTACCAGATCAGGTGTCCATCTTTCAAAGCCAAAGGACATGACATCTAACAGCAGCTGTTTACATGTACCTGGTCACCTGATTAGATACACTCTAAGATTATATGCAGTGTTTGAAACCATCAGTGTCTTCAGTAAGTGAGAAAACTAGTGTTCAACTTACCTATAATCACTCAATTACTCCATTCACTCGCTCACTCTTTCACTCCAGCTACAACATGACCTGCTCAGAAACAGGTCTGTGGTCACTTAAAGTAATGCAAACCAGGCAGATTCTACAGCAATGTGTTTGGTTTCCACACGTCTGATAGTCAAACCCACCCACCAGCATTGTCACATTGTTCTCAAACCCCACCGCCAGCTCAGAGAGGTAAGACTGAACACATTTAATTTAGCATAACAAAAGTCATATATATCTTATAATGGGTTGTGATATGTGAGTATATATGTAATATAATAGATATATGTAATATAATAAGCAATAATATAAATTCATAAAGACTTGATATAGACTGACATAGATTACATAACCTGATTTTGGTTTCATTTTCTGGTACTGAGAGATGAAAGGCTTTGCTTTGTGAGAAGCAATGTTCATCAAGCAAGAACATGAAGTTGAAGGAGATGGGGGGGAAAAAAGCACAGAAATGTCTATGACAGTAAAACAAAAAAAGTAATTTTATGAACACAGCGCTGCTGTTACTGTCTGAACCTGAACTCTTAATTCTAACTTCTACTCTTTATTCTCATTAAGCAGATCTTTCAGTGAAGTTTTGTGGCACTTTCTAAATAATATGTACAATAGTACCTTCTCAATGACCTCTATGTGCCATTAATGTGTCCTCAGAGAAGAACAACCAGTGCCAATATGGACACCATGGCAACCATGCTTTGGTGGTCAGGGCTGATCTTCTTCCTTTCCCTGCCCTTCATCCACTCGTGTGAAACTGGAAGCCCTCGTGAGTGTGCCGAAGCTAACTTCGCTCCAGGATCTGACCTTGCTGGTGAAGGCTTCGACATCACCAAGATGCAGCGAAAAGGAGCCTTTGTCATCAACATGAAAAGATGGAAGCTGAAAGACAAGACCTGCACCCTCTGCAACAACCCCTACATGGATGGGAAGAAGCAGAAGCTGCCTCTTTCAGTGGTGGACTGGAGACCCAGTCAGAAATGTAGCATGAAATTATCCAGTTCAGTTTACCAGTCCAGCGAATCCCTGCTGAGTGCCAGCACTTCTGCGATTGAGAACAACTGGAGTGCACACTTGGGAATCGACACCTCAAGAGCTCAGGGGTCACTGATGTTGGCTGGCACTAACTCCAAGTTGGCTGAGTACTCGATGGAGAAGACCAAAAAAGACAGATACAACTTTGCCAGTCAGAGCGTTTCCTGTGGATATTACAGGTAAGGCAGTGCCAAACACTGATTGGGCCTCATCAGCCTGTAGCTTCCTAAGAAAAATCGTAAATATGTTCGTCAGAAACATCCAAACAAAAATTCGACATCAGATTAATGATGTGTTTAAACCACAGAATAATTCACAGCAATCACGATGGCCCCCATTGTCCTCATAAACTGAACCAACCCAATGTTTAACAAAGAAATTTCTTCTTAAAAATGGTTGGTGAATAAGGTCCACTGTGATCAGATCACTGGCTTTTGCCGTACTATTGTATTGTACTGCTATCTACAAACAAAGCCTTTGACCAATCCAAACCAATTTGACCGATCCCAACATGTATGGTAGTGGTATGATTGACTGTTGTGATGCTACTCATCAGGCAGAACAACATTGTTCTGGTCAAAATAATTCAGACCAATCCAACTGACCAAATAACAGCATCTCAACATGTTCATGTTCTCTGTTCCCATCACCAGTTACAGAGTTTCCAGTAAGCCCGTCCTCCACCCCGAGTTTAAACGCTCTGTGAGTCAGCTGCCCAAGCAGTACAGCCCACAGTTCAAGCCACGCTTCTACAAGCTTATTGACACGTTTGGCACACACTTCATCACCAAGGTAACTCTGAGAGCATCTCTGAATCCCTTCCATTGCTTTGTAACTAAAGATGTTCCCAAAGGAACAGTCAACACATGATCCGTTTTGGTCAAATCATGTGTATCATTATGTCAAGATACTATTAGAGGTTTACAATACAGTACAAGAGACCAAGGTAGCTGTGACAGACTGGTCAGGCCATTAAACTCTAGACTCTCTAGAAATGACTGGCCCGTATGACAGATAAATAAAATGGGAAAATCCTGTAGCTGCAGAGTAACTGGTAACACCTCCTATAAATCCAGTATTTATAATGCATTGTATGGCATCCATAATACCTTATAGTGACTGTGTTATAGTGCATTACAACATTATTATGTACAATGTTCTTATGAACAGATTTTATAATGTATTAAGAAAGTGTATAAAGTGTTAATATGTTGCTATAAGTAATTATGAGTAATTCCACAGACTTATGGAACTCCTTATAAGCTATTATGAATTCCCTATAATGCATTATGAATTTGTTCCTATGCATTAATAATCCTGCATTTATAGGAAGTGTTTCAATTTACAGGTTCCCCCATTTAATTCATCTACCAGAATGTAGAGTTAGGAGTCTTGCTCAAGGAATCTTAAGCTGTCTTTACATGATTCAACTTCCCAATTGTGAAATTGGAATTCTGGACACAATTCCAAGCAGCGCTTTGTAATTAGCATGACGTGAGAAATGATGGACACAAGGTCTGTTTACACCTGCTTCTTGGGGAAATCAATTCTGAATCCGCTGTGTTATAAGTATCACAATTATTCCAACTTTCCCAGAAGAAATTATGATCTGAGGGGACGTTCATGTGCAGTTTCCAAGTCGGGAACACATATTAGCTATCGTTCTGAAAGGTAGTGAACTCCAATTCATTGTTGTATCAGAGAAACGCACATTTTGAAGTAAATATATTAAATTATATACGTTAGAGCTTAACTCCTTTGTAGCTCCAGTGAATCGGACACTACATGCGGCTTGTAAAATAAAATACCACCGATTTACTTCATTGTTCTCAAATTCTGAAAATAACCATTCTTCTTTGGGCAGGTGATCCTCGGAGGGAAGGTCCACTCAGTGACCAGCATCAGGCAGTGTCAGGCAGCTCTGCAGGGTTTTAGTGTAGATGAAGTGAAGACATGCTTAGACGTGGAAGCCTCCATCAGTGTGAAGGGAAAGGTTGACATGAAAGCAGACTCCAAGCACTGTGATGAAGCCAAGTCCAAGACTGAGAGCAAAAGCAGCTTCTCCAGCAATTTCAATGACAGGTGGGTAACTTGTAGAATATAGAGTTCTGAGGTTTCCAAGTCAGATACACTATTAAAAGTACAGAGAGCTTCTGAAGGTTCTTCAGTTTGAAACTGTTGACGAACCTTCTAAGGTGCCTTGGGGCACCTTACGAGGTTCTTTCACAGTTTCAAATTTAAAAACCTTCAAATGTTCCTCAAGGATCTTGTACTTTTAACAGTGTAGTCTAAAATCACATGACATATTTGGAAACAATGTTTTCAGTAATATAATATGATACAGTAACCGATTACAGAGTGTTATATGAGGTTATTCAAAATGTAGCTCATTCATAAGTTCTCTCCTAAGATGTATAGTCTGTGGATCCTCCCCCTTAATGTGTTTACTAAAGGTTTGAACCACCCCTATCATACCCCCTGACTGGCAGGCTTTTGACAATGGAGCTCTGAGCCCTTGCTGGCATTTGAATGCATGGTCTCCTCACATTTAAAGAGCAGCAGTTAGACCGTAGGGCCACCCTAGAACTGTGAAATTTCACAGTTGTGAATAAATTCACATTTCCCTACATAAATTCAACTCTAACTGCTTGCTTGTGAGAGGCAATACGTTTCATCAATGCCACAGCCTTCTGTGGGCAAAGATCTGAGAACAGGAAAACCTCCCCCCATGTGATATGGGACGTCCTCTGACCTGCAGATGGGAATAAAGAGTAAGCAAACTGAATTGGAGGAACACAGGCTAAAGATGTAAGTTAACTAAGTTAAGTATAGTGCTCTGTAATCATTTGCTGTATCTCTGACTTTGCATCATTTACAGTTTATTATGATTCTGAACTGACTGAGAAAGCTAAAACAATTTCAAGGGTGTCCATAGAACAATCAGTGGATTTGAGTTCTTCCTACTCCTTTTGAGCAACTCAACTCATTTGCATTGTATTCCAATGTGAAAACGTTGCTGACTTTGAGGAAAGCACATTTACCACCATTGCACAGCAGTATAAGAGTCCACTTCCTTAACCTTTAGGCCACAGCTGCCTTTAGGTCAACAAAAGATGCTGTAACTTGACAGTTATGATCATTATGATGAATATGCTCATTCCCTCATTCAAATCTTATTTCTAACAGGTTGACAGAGATCTCAGGTGGTCACACCACAGAGCCCGAGCTCCTCTTCTCTGCAGACAAAGACCCGGGGGCCTACAAGGACTGGATTTCCTCTCTGCCCCTCAACCCAGACATCATCTCCTATTCACTGGAGCCTCTACATGAGCTGCTGCCCACCACAAACCCGGTCCGAAAGCAACTACGCCAAGCCATCCATGACTTCGTCCTGGAAAAGTCAATGTGGAGAAACTGCACGGAACCATGTACGGTCGGAATGAAACATAACCCCAAGGAGACTTGTGCCTGCACCTGTCGAAACAACCCTGGGATGACCCCTGACTGTTGTCCATCTAAACGTGGACTCGCTCGGGTGAGAGTGACCATTGAAAGAGCGTCTAATCTGTGGGGAGACAGCACGACGGGAACTGACGGGTTTGTAAAGGTGTATGATAAAAATGGAATGCAGATTGGACGCACCCCTGTGATCTACAACAACAATTCGCCCCGCTGGGCCATGGTCTTTGACCTTGGAGATGTTGTTCTGACGGAGCATGAGTCTGTGAAGTTTGAGGTGTGGGATGAAGACAGCGGTTGGGATGACGACCTGCTGGGATCATGCGTGGCATTCATTAAGTCAGGGGAGATGGAGAATTTCTGTGCATTAGACCATGGCATGCTGTACTATAGAATACAGGTAGTGTGTGCCCCAAGTCTAGCTGGTCCATCCTGTGCTGATTATGTGGGATCTCCTATGAATAATAATATGGAGAAGGTGTATGTGTCTCGCCATGCCCGCCCTGTTCCGAAGGCCATGCTGCTGGAAATGGGTGTGACTTTGGATGAGCTTCACTTTACTGTCAATCAGATAACAGACAATACTGCCAAGACCATTTTGTAGCTTGGTAAGCAGAATAAGCCAGTGTGTCTAATGATGTCTTATAATACACTCTGATCAGCCATATCATTAAAACCAACTGCCTAAAATTGGGTAGGCCCTTACTATTGAGATTTACACTCCACAACACCTCTGCAGAGGTCCTGTGGTATCTGGCACCAACATGTTAGTAGCAGATCCTGTAAGTTAGGCCTCCAAGAGCATCAATAAGCCTTGGCCTCCCATGCCCCCAGTTGTCCTTCCTTGGAGCACTTTCATAGGTATTGATCACTGCATACCATAGTTTTCCTTTGCACAAACAAAGGGCTCTTTGCATATTGGAAGGCTTGTAATGTGCTGTAGTGGGTCCTATATAGAACCTTTTTGAAAGGGTCTTATATAGCACCAATAAGGGTTCTACAGTTGTTATAATGTCAAACTTCTAATAATAGAAGAACCCTTTTTTTGTGCCACAAAGAAAGTTCTACATAAAACACTTCAACAGCACATTTGCCATCAATCTGCTGAACCACGCAAAGGATTCTTGCAGCATTCATGAACCTATAGAAGCATTTTCTTTACCAAACCTGCTGTTAGAGCTGGACAAGAGAAACAACTCTATATTGTGAATGGGTTTATAATGGGGGGTCCACTTCAGCTGTCAGTGGATTTAATGTTATGGCAGATTGCACTGATTGATGTACATATAATAAGTTAAAATATCATCGGCGTACAATGAAAATCCATGTATCTCCATTTTTAGTTTTCTCAGTAATGTGAGTCTGACAGTTGTTCTGATGATGAATGGACCAGTAGAAATGCTCCACAGTGACTGTAATAAGTCTTATTTTACAGCTTCCCTTCAAAGTTAAGAGCATTTTTGCTTTGGAGATACATGTTTTCATATACAATATTTCAACCCAAACAAGTCTGTATTAGCTGATAAGCATTTCGTCTGCTGTTCTGCTGATAAATGGATGTGTTTGTTCTTTATTTATACTCTCGCACGGGTTAGTGGGTTTGCGGTGATGCAGACAAGCTGATTTATATTTATGGACGCTTTATTGAAAACACAGAATAATGTCATTGCTGTACTGCATGAAGCCTGTAAAGCACTTTCGAATACTGACAAAAAATAGCTTTGCATTATATTATCTAAAGTAAATAAAGACTCTGTGTATGAATGAGTATCTGTGGATGCAAAACTTCTGAAATCATTTTTCACCAATAGTATTTAGTCATTTAGAGAACTGTGTGTTGTCAAGACTAGGGTTTCCTAACCTTCACTTCTCTAAAACGTCCGATTCTTGGGTATGAAATGACAAATAGACAGGAAGTACCCTGGCTTCCTGTAAACGGATGAGGTCTGAGAGACAGAACATACCCAGGCCAGACCACACACACACACACACTGTGCATGCTGATCTGATCAGTATCTGAAGTCATGAGACAATATAATAAAAAAAAAAACGTGCTATACGAAAATGACTGGCACTTTTATCAGTTACTACATTACTTAACAGTTACTACAATCAGCTATTTCATCTGATTCTTACTGGACCTGAATATCTAAACAAACTGACAACACATTTTGACCCCTCCATGAAAGTAGAGCACTTTTTTGGTAGTTTGACATAAGGTTACTCAGATTTGTCTTCATTTAACATGTAAAAAGCAAGAGAAATATGTCTATGAATTTGATCAAAAATGTAGTTTTACAATGTTTTGTGTTATTTTTGTCTCAGAAATCTTGATTGATTAAGAGTGATTTGAGCTGAAATGTGAATAATTTGGATGTTTTTTTTTTTTGTATAATGGTTAGACTGACAAGGATATATATATATATAATTCATTAAAAAAAACACAACCTTAATGTCCTTTTTTATATTTGTTTTATGCATGTATTGGTTTTATCCCTTCTCAGGACTTTTATTCTAAAATTTGAACACTGTGTGAGGAAAAAAGAAAGCAAAAAGGCCCTTCTTTCTTATTTTCCTCTATAACCCAATGATGTCATCAGCCCCACCCCCTCTCTCGTTGATCAGTCAGAGTCTGTGTGCAGGTTGAGCATGTACATGAGGACAGAGCAGTAAACATGCACTGGAAGCTCTTTGGGCAACTGGGATTCAATCTGCACAGAATGATGATGTCTTATTCTAAGAGTTAAAGGAGGAGGTCAGATTCCTATGAGTGCAGCACAAATGCTGACTGGTTCTTCTTTTTCAATTAAGGTTTTGTGGGACAAATCAGGGATCAGATTGTCTCAAGTTCGATTGCATTTCAAGTCTGTAAAAAAGACAGATGTTCAGGAGGGGGCTGGTGACCTCTATACTAAGCTTGACCTCTGGAATAACTACAAACGCACACTAAGAAGCAGAATGAAGTGTTTTTCACATCTTCACGTGTTTGTGGAAACAACACAACTAGTCAGAGGAGTGAGGGGACATGTTTAGTCTTAATAAGAATTACAGTAACAACCAAAAGTAGTGCGCAAAAGGTTTTAGTTGGATACAGAGACCAACAACGAGAGCGAAACACTCTCCCAAAAACACAGCGTAGAGGAGAAAGAGGGACGAAAACAAAACTCCACAAACTAGGAACATCATCAAAGTCTCTTCATACACACACACACACACACACACACACACACACACACACACACACAAGGACAAGAAAGACAAGGACTAAATTACAGCTAAAACACAACAACAGACAGATGACACACAAAAACTGAACAGTGATGGAGGATCACAGAGGGGGACGAAGCCAAATTCAGGCAGAGTGACGTCAGAGATCAGCCTGCAGAAACACAGAGAGAAATCAGACATTTATTACAATTTAAAACATCTAAAATGAGAATCAGGGGCAGCACATCAGCGGCTCATGAACATGGTTAAATGGAATCTTGGAGGAGCCTTTCTTATTTAAACCTCTGACATTAGATTGGTTTGCACTTGATTGTTGAAGTGAGTTGAATCACGATGGCCTGATCCAAAGAGCCCTCTGAGGCCTTCAGAAAGGAGGTTGTAGATGTAGCTGAACGTGGGAAGGGATTTAAAAAGATCTCAGAACCTTTAGAAATGATTTACTAGTGACCCAAATGTCATCATGGCTGGATCAGACTGTTCTATCAAGTTCAACCCAAGAGCAGAGCATAAGATCTGACTCCAACAATCCTAAAAGGTCATCATGGGTCTACAGGTAGCTCTTGCTTTAGCGGTACATATCTACAAGGACTGGACAAGCTGTGTGTGCATTTGCACATCTGTGTCAGCAATAGGTACAGGTTAAAGTACTTGAATGCATTCATTCCAACAGGTGTCCAAAAACATTTGGACATGAGGTGTATGTTATCTCCATCTCTCAGTATTGTTGAAATGATCAAATGTCCATATGTTTACACGTGTCAAAAAGATATGGGGACATTATGATCATGTGTTTTGAAATTTTTAATGTGTCCATACACAGAGCTGTAGATCTGGCCATAATGGGTAAGAAACCTGTGGCATAAGTAAATAAACCCCCTACATTAGGATATACCTCTACTTAAAACTACACTGAATAAAATATGGTGAGAGATTGTTGAGCAGTAGCAGATAAAAAGGAAACAACAAGCCCCCCACATCCTCTTCATTTCTCACCTTTAATTCCATTTCCATACAAGCCGCCCAGGCTGTACTTGCTGCCGTCCTTTCCTGCTGTGAAAGAACACACTCACACAGTAAATTCATACGTTCATATTCAGACCTATGGATTCAATAAGTGAGGACGCTGGGCTGGCTCAAGGAGGAGTTATAAATCTCACCTCCATAGGGACCCTGACCTCCAGCCCCCAGGGCCGCCCCATAGCCTGCACACGAACAAGTACAGAACATATTGATCAGTCAAAAAATAGCTTAAACTGAAACATACTACAGACATCAAACATATCATCCCAGTTTCAATGCAAAGGAGCTTCCAGTGCATGTTTACTGCTCTGCCCATGTGTACATGCTGAACCTGCACACAGAGGGGGAAGGCCTAAAGACATCACTGATCACTCTTTCTTTGTGCACACTTTCAGATTTATTTTTTTTTAATTTGGACGGCTGTCAAGTATTTCGAAGATCTTGCTATTAAAGGTCAATCTAATCATTAACTATTGCATTTTCAGGTCAATTTCAGATCAATTTCCAACAGGATTTCTGAGATGTGTTTTTTAGTCTTATAAATGGTAGGTGTTTCTACAAAAGATGGTCAAATTCATACAAATATTTTAATTCTATTAACATTAACACCTCAAATGAAGAGATATTTGAGTATCCTAGGATCTTCTGCAACACCTGGTATCAAATATATTAAATAAATTTAATTTGTTGGTGAATAAAAGTATGTTAAGCTATGAAAACATCATCAAAATGTCCTAAGGGTCTAAAGGTTAAGGACGTTCTTAGGAAGATAAAGGTAAATGAGGCCCATCGTTTCTTTCTGGAACCAAAATAATTTCTTCTGTGGGTAAGAAGCATCTTACCACACTTTGTTATTTGCTTTGAGTACACTATCAGAGTAAGGCTGATCAGTGCTCTGATAATCTCTATCTACATATCTGCTGTGTGTGTGTGTGTGTGTGTGTGTGTGTGTGTGTGTGTGTGTGTGTGTGTGTGTGTGTTTTTGCAAGTATACCTGCAGGCTGTGCTCCATATGCTCCTCCATCTTCTGAAAATCAATAGAAATGGATAATGAATCACAGACAGGACAGTGCACTTAGGATTCTTGCCCAAAGACCCTTATTGGTGTAGTGTGGTGACCTTCCCTAAGCAGGGATTTAAACCCTAATCTGCCATGGAGGAGGTGGTGTTGTAGTTGACTCCACTCTGATGCACCAACCACAACCTCAGTAATTGAAACCCTTATGCACTGTGACTTTAATTACACCCTGAGGATTACTCGGGGTAAAGGAAACCATACTGCTTCACAAAGATTGATGTGCTTTGTTTCTATGTGTTAAAAAGAGACACAAACTCACCGTATGCTAATTTGCCTCCATCGGTTCCCAAGTTCAGCTGCTGAGGTCCATATCCATAGCCATTTTCACCTGGAGTTCGACACAAAACAGTACAGATGGTTTCATCTCCCATAATAATCTATAATATCCCTGTGAGTTCAGAGCTCCTCATCCATTCTGTCTAACTGACCTTCCAGTCCTGCAGGAACAACTCCTGCTCCGTTGTATGGAAACTGACCCACACCTCCACCTGTGCCAGAAAGAAGCATTCGGTTAAACGTAGAGCACAATCTGCCCATCCACACACTCTGATCAGCAAATGTGTAATACTCTGAGCAGCCTTACCAGTCACAGGCTCCAGGACTCCACCAGTACCACCTTAAAAAGAGAAGGGAAAGGGGCTGTAGTCATTGTCCCAGTTCAGTCACTCTAAACCAGTGGTCTCCAGCACTGATCGCTGAGACACACCTTACCGCAAACTTCCCAACCCTGATCAATCACGTCTCATCAACTAATTATCAAATACGTTCTGTTTTCAGGAGGAGGGTTGTTTCAAGGAGGAGAACCTACAGGAAGGCAGCTCTTGGGGAGGAGGGTTGAAGACCAGTGCTCTAGAACATGACATGTACTCCGAATTCAGCCAAATCAAGTCTACACTTACATTAAGAAATGATTATGATTGCATAATGCACTTCTATACACTGATCAGCCATAACATTTAAACCACCTGTCTAAAATTGTGGAGGTCCCTTTTGTGCCACCAAAACAGCTCTGGCTCATCAAGGCATGGATGCCACAAGACCTCAGTAGGGGCCTCGGTCACCACAATCTCATCACCAGTTCACCGGTTGTCCTTCCTCATTGTACTTTTGGTAGGTACTGACCTCCAGGAACACTCCACAAGTCTTGCCCAATGTTCGGTAGATGTTCCAACCCAGTGCTCTAACCATCACAATGATTATAGCACAATGAAGTGTCTGAGATGCCTACACTTGCCTATAAGAACTGGCGATTCACTTGTTGCCTAATATATTGAACCCTTGAAAAGAGACATTGAAACCAGATAATGAGTTGAATGTAATTCAATTCCCCTGTCAGAGATCTTAATGTTATGGCAGATATAGTGTATCCAGTATAATCAACAGATACCAAACCAACCACATGGAGTAACATAACCACCAGGCCACACTCGAGATACCAACCACTGTACTACCCTTGCTTCCAAACTCATTGGGTGGCAATGAGACCAAATGAGAACCACTAGTCTACTCTGATCTCCCCATCAAATCTTCACTGTTGCAGTCCGTTCACGTTGAGTCAAATCCTCAAGCAAATGGCTTTAGGACTGGGCAGCAGATGATTTGCATCAACATTTGAATTGCATGCAACCACATAGGCACACAGGCACACAGGCACACATAACCCTGACGCAACCCAGGTGTGTATTTACCCAGAGTAGCTTCAGGTCCCAGGCCTGCTGTCTGTCCCACATATGGGGCACCTCCATAGCCACCTGTTTTGCCTTGAGGACCAAGTCCAGCAGATACAACAGGCTGGCCTCCAGCAGCACCAAGCACAGAACCAGGAGCAACACCACCTATAGATAAAAAAAAAGAGCTCCTACATTAGAGAGGGACCACGTTTTAGGAAGAGGACATTAATTCACTATTAGTAATGTTTGGAAATCACTATACTGTTGCAAAAACATTGCATCTCCAAAACAGCAACTTTTGGATTTCATAACTTTCAACAGAAGTTCATGTAAATCGATTTTAAGTCATTTCGGAGCATTTCTATTGGTCCATTCGTCATGCAGTTCAGACACGATGTATGGAACAACTGATGGACCTCCACGCAAAATGAACCACCACAGAGCAGGTGTTCTGTGGGTGGTGGGTCATTCTCAGCTCTGCGGTGACACTGACATGGTGATGGTGAGTCAGTGTGTGTTGTGCTGGTCCGAGTGGATCCGACGCAGCAGTGCTGCTGGAGTGTTTAAACCCTTCAGTGTTGATACTGGACTGAGAACAGTCCACCAACCAGAAATATCCAGCCAGCTGGAGCAAGTAGGTACAGTGTCTAATAGAGTGGGCAGTGAGTGAACACAGTAAACACTCCAGCAGCACTGCTGCATCCCATCTGAAATTGTCTGGTCTGAAAGATTCCTACCATACTTTGCAGACTTGGCATCTGTGCCTAGGCCAGTGCTCAGTCCCAGTGTTGGAGCTATAAAGCCTCCAGCTCCCAGACCTGCTGTAGTAAAGATACATAAATGACCACATTAGTAAAGGATCCATCAACACATGCTTCTCTTATGAGTGTGGTATGAAGGTATGTAGAAGGGGGTGGTGTAGGGTAGGCTTTTCTTTTCTCAATACGTTAACGGTCAACACATACAACAACCCACAACGCTTCATCACGTCATCATTTCTGGAAAAGTATCTCATAGAGTCAACCTCCAGTCCCGGAGGGCCTGAGTCAGGCATAGTTTGGGGGGTTTCCCTGCTCTAACGTACTTGATTTATGGTGCTTCGTTACTGTGTAATACCTACTTTACTACTCGAACAACTACTCTACTTTACAGACAACACCGTGCTTTCACATTCTTCCATCCTGACCACCTTCGTCACCCTAAGTATGGCAACCTGTTTTGATTTAGAAAGGGGTTCAGGAGGTGGATCCGTGTGTAAGAGAATGGAAATCCCATGTTACCAACTGGGACAAGAATCGAATGGCCTAATATTTAACAGGGTAAACATTTCTAAGACAGTGATTTGATCTGACGCCGCTGACAATCAACAGGGGTTGGGAAAAAAATCAGTACCCACAACACGGGCATACTGCCGGCTTTGTTTCCCCAGATCAGTAGGTGGGCGCTATTGTCTTCACCCACACCAAAGAAACAAGGCCTACACAAGTTTCCAGTGATTGTTAGACTCAGCTCTTACCAGCCTTGCTTCCAAGCCCAGTGACATCGCCTAGTGCTGCTGGATAGCCAAGCTCTGTAACATAATTATAATTCTCGTTTGATTATAATTATGCTTGTGTGTTAGTAAACAGCGGGACAGTGATTTACTAGTAAAGGCAGGGTCCAACTCACCAGCTCCATAGCCACCATCAAATCCATTAATGCCATACACATTGCCGTAGCCTGAGGAGAGTGGGAGAGGGGGGAGAGAGCGAGGGGGGCATGACTGCATGATTTCACTGCCTCGACTTTGTGTAACGCTTGGTGTAAAACAAACTGGCGCGATGCTGAGTAAGATCATCTCCGTGCCTTTTCGGAGCTCTGGCTGAGCTGGTTAAAACCAAAATGTGGAGAGCGATAGCAGGGCTAGCGAGTGGTCTGTTGTACTCAGATGCAAACACATGCATGCTAATAATGACTAGCAGTGCATTAGTGGAAGACCGCCTCAGCTTCATCTCTAAACCAGGTGGCAGCAAGAACGACTTCTTCAGCCCAACTTCATGCCAAACTCCCAGGGATGTGAGCTTCTACGTCATCATTGGAGATTAAAGCTGAATAAAGTCTGTTTTGTGTGACCCTCTTATGTTCTTACGTTCAAACCTCACTGTCTGAGGTGCTCGGAGGTGCTCTGGATAAGCAGGGGTGAGAGATTAGTCTCTTTTTTAAGTGGGTTGGTGATAAGGGTGGTTAACCTCACTGAATATCATTACAAACACATCACATTAACACGCCAAACGAAGAACATGCAGTCCTACGTAAAGGTCAGACTCAGCATGTAGGCTGTTTCACTAACATACAAATAAAATATGAATAAATAAATCATGAAACAAAAAAAAATAGTATTTTTAAATTACCATTATTTTTGTGTTACTTTGGGTCCATGAACATGCGGTGATGCATTAAATACAGAAAAATGGTGTGTTTCTCTAAAGCGTACAGTTATTAATGTTGCTGTTCTTCTTAACATGATATTTGAGAAAAATGTTGTGTAAAGTAACTGTTTGAAATCATTTTTATTAGCACCTGGCCAAAAAGTGTTCTTTTTAAATCGTTTTTAAACTAATTTAATAAAAAAATACATTTTTTAATTATCATTTTTTATTAATAATAAAAAAAATTAACGTACAGGGTGTGTTTTCACTGTGTACATAATATATATTTATTCATATAATCATCAAAAAACCCCAGAGACATTGTGAGATGGGAATAATTCACAACTTTGTTTTTTGTATTATTTATTACCGTATTTCCACGCTTTAAACCATGCGGCTTATAATGAGGTGCAGCTTTTTCTTATTATATATGTTATTTTCCTTTTTTTTTTTTTTTTTTAACTTTGCGGGTGCGGCTTATATTCCGGTGCAGCTTATAGTCCGGAAAATATGGTAATACATATTTGTGTTTCAGTGGTATTGTAAGAAAAGACACTGTCAAAGTTAGTAAACTCAAATATCCACAATAAATACTCAGAAATGGTAGTTTGAGTGTGTTTAAAATGGACACTATTGCCCCAAAGTGCAATATGAAATGCAATGGGAGCAACTCCACATGACTGGCGACAATTAGTAAACAATGTATAACATAAGTATATAGATTATACCTCATCGTACTAAGGTGCCAGTATGCAAATGAGACGCAGCGTCAATTTCACACATACACCTCATATGCGATGTAAGCAAAAAAGATCAAACTCAAAATCAGTCCTACCATTCTGTTTGTTCACTCTACCAGCTGGATAAAGACCAGTCCCAAGACCTGAAACACAATCACGTCTTTCATTACTCCAACAAATCAGTTGACCACATGCCCAGTCAGTGGTCAGTCTGGAGTGTCTACCTGTTAAACTCTATACAACATTAAAATGAACCAAAATAAACACAAAGTCAGTGGTCAGTTATGAGGTATCGATCAGAAATGGTTTGTAACAATTCCGTACCTGCTCCGTAGCCGTTAGTGAGTCCTGCTCCTGGGTAGCTGCTTGCTCCAAGGCTGTATCCTAACGAACACAAGCAAATTCACTTTTAAAGACATTATAACTTTGAGAAATAAAAAAACTACCTTTAAAGATGCTGTCATTGACCAGGAAGCTGTGGAGGACAAACATCATGCTGTTGTGTAGCTAACCCCTGGTACCCCTAACCTTAACTACTACACATAACCTACCCTGAACCTACCCTTAACCTTAACTACTACACATAACCAACCCCTAACCTTAACTACTACACATAACCTACCCTGAACCTACCCTTAACCTTAACTACTACACATAACCAACCCCTAACCTTAACTACTACACATAACCTACCCTGAACCTACCCTTAACCTTAACTACTACACATAACCAACCTAACCTTAACTACTACATAACCTACCACAGACCTACCCTTAGCAACTGCTACACATGCCCAACCCCTAACCTTAACTACACATAACCTGCACCCTGAACCTACCCTTAACCTTAACTTTACTACACACCTTTACTACCTATACCAACCGCTAACCTTAACTACTGCATAAGCCACCTACCACCACTAACATAGCTACTACACGCAACCTGCCCTACACCACAGCTAACCTTAACTACTACACATAACCTACCTACACCTACCCTAACCTTAACTACTACATAACCTGACCCTACCCTTAACCTTAACTACTACACATAACCTACCCTATACCAACGCTAACCTTAACTACTACACAACCTACCTACACCTACTAACATAACTACTACATAACCTACCCTACACCAACCGCTAACCTTAACTACTACACATAACCTACCCTACACCTACCCCTAAGCTTAACTACTACACATAACCTACCCTATACCAACCGCTAACAACTACTACATAACCTGCACCCTGAACCTGCCCTTAACCTTAACTACTACACACCCAACCTACCCTATACCAGCCGCTAACCTTGTGCTACATAACCTACCCTGAACCTACCTAACCTTAACTACTACACATAACCTACCCTATACCAACCGCTAACCTTAACTACTACACATAACCTACCCTACACCTACCCCTAACCTTAACTACTACACATAACCTACCCTATACCAACCGCTAACCTTAACACTACACATAACCTACCTACACCTACCCTAACCTTAACTACACATAACCTACCCTACACCAACCGCTAACCTTAACTACTACATAACCTACTACACTACCTAACGCTTAACTACTACACATAACCTGCCCTATGCCAGCAGCTAACTACTGCATAACCTGCCTACCCCTGCCCTAAGCAACTACTACGCAACCTACCTACACCTACCCCTAACCTTAGCTACTACACATAACCTACCCTACCAACCGCTAACCTTAACTACTACATAAGCCTACACCTACCCCTAACCTTAACTACTACACACCATACCTGAACCTACCCTTAAGCTTAACTACTGCATAACACACTGGCCCCCCAAATCTTAAATTTTCACCTCTCCTTAATCAACTCTCAGACATGACATCATGAAAACATTGTGTAGGGCATTTGTGTTGTAGAAAGAGCCTGTGTTAAAAGCCTGTGGAAAAAATGCCTGTGGGGCAGAAGGAATACCCTCATACAAGACAAAACAAACATACTGTGACAACAGCCAGAACAATGGGGAAGTGATTGGGAGAATGTGATCTAAAAGGCTTCAAGCACAGAAGAAATCAGTGTTCAGCAGCACCAACTTGAAAGGGTAGAGGGCAGGAAGAGAGGGGGCAGGAAAGGAGGGGTCATGTTCAGTGTGTGTTGATCAGGAAAGGTGCACCATGGAGAAGTCTTGTTTAAGCCGTGACGCAGTAGCAGTGGGTCCTGAGTGGTGTATTTTAGCAGACCTAAATCCCTACATGGACTTGTCAGAGATACTGACCATTACAAGTCTGATTTAGGATGTTAAGAATACCACGCTGTGGCTGGCATGCATTTAGCCAGTCAGCCTGTGACACACTTAGACGTTTACCAGTCTTGGACAGTTTGGCGCCCTTTCCACGAGACATGGGTCCTCCTATACCATACGGATCAATGGTCAGGTCAATATTCCAACACCACCAACACAAACCACACTTGATCTGCTACACCTGCTTTAGTGCTTTAGAGTTTCTGCATAGAATGAAACTCAACCAATATCTGAAAGAGTTCAACACTGTATGAGCTAATTAAACATAATTCAGAACACAGTCCTGAAGCCCCTGCTCTGCACATTCTTGTGGTTCACTATAATAGGAGGTGAGTAGAATAGCCTGAAGAATAAAAATACATTTACAAAAACACTTTGCGTAGAAGTTTGAAAGTATCGGGTAAATGTATTTAAGTAAGAATACTAAGGTAAATATACAAAAATACAAGATAAAAATGTAATGTGATGAAATGAGAACTCTTAATGGTTGTCCACATTAACTGGAGTTAAGATTTTTGTTAATTTACTACAGTCAGGACATTAGAATCCAGGACAGTAGAATCAAGAATTTTTTTTATCTCTTACTTTAACAATAACAAAAAAAAAAAAAAAAATATATATATATATATATATATATATATATATATATATATATATATATATATATATATATATATAATATAAAATATATATATATAGCATTTTATGGTTGATCATAACAAAAAAATAAAACCATCACAAAAATAAGATCTGAATGAGTTTTCGAAACATTGCAAACAAAGCAGAGAAATGTTTTTTTTGTAAGATTAAATAATATAATAGTGTTTTCTCTGTAATATTATATTTACAGAAAATATTTTCCTTTTGCATTCCTATTTTTTCTTTGACCTCTTGTTGACATGGGGGGACATGGCCATGTTGAAAAGTTGTGTCAGTGAGGCCGAATTCTGTCACAGAATTCTGTGGCACTAGTTCACAGATTCTGATCACAGGCTTAAACAGAGTTCAAAACAGACATGTTAACAAAAAAAGCATTATGGAAAAAAAACAAACATTCAACACGAAACGCAAAGGTTGTGTCAAAAGAGAAACCACAACTTCTCTCATTTGTTTGCAATATGTGATTACTTGTGCAACTCACTGAGAACGTATTACGATGGTTTTATTTTCTGAGATTACCATTAAAGACCCCAATTTCGTACCTGCCCCACAGCCCCATAACCTGGAGACCCAAGGGCTCCATACATAATTACTTTTTAATAAGACCCGAAAACCTCGTAAACAGCTGGTTTATCTTCAGCATGATCTCTCAGTGCGGTTTTGACTATTCTTTTTAAGGTACACCAAAGAAAAAAGTGTTTGTGTGCAGCTTCACAGTAGGCAGTTTGGTTTACCATCCACAAGAGAAGAGAAAATGTGCAATGCATGGGCTCCCAAGGACTGTGTTTCACTTGTAAATGTGTATCGCTGGCTCATACAGATTTCCAGAGATGTCTTTACCTTGTCCATTTATTCCCGCTGCCCCTGGTCCATAACCTACAAGGCACAGCACTAATCACTAACCACTCAATCAATTCCTACAACAAAGTAATCCATCCATATATCAGTCTATATATGAGTCTATGATTTATTACGTGTTGTTTTGTTACAGATAAAGAAAGCATAGGAGGATACAACGATAACCCAACAGCAGCATCACTTCAAGCACTCCTGCTGCTGGTCAATACATGCAGCAGTATTGATCACTCAATAGTGACTACTCTGCAGAACACAAGGTTCTAATGACAAGTACAGATACAGCTGTGGTGCTTTACCGTTGCTTATAACTCCAGCTCCATTAGGCACTCCTGCCGCTGGGCCATAGCCTACAGTACACATCTTTAGTTAAGTGCAAAATACAACATTTAGGCAGCACTTTAACACACATGCAGTAAAAATAGCTGCCAGTTACAACTAACATAATCACAACACAATAATAACAACAATTCAACAGAAGTGAGCTGTAGAGCATACAAATGCAGGTTTACCATTAACTTTAGCTCGCTTTCCATTCATTAATCCTGCTCCAGAGCCATATCCTAATAAAGATACTGGTTTTATTACAACAAAGGGACATTTCATAACAGTGAAGGACTATTGAAGGGCTCTAATTTACCTCCCTGTCCGTTGGGACCCAGTGGTGCTGGGAGATAACCTATGGATCAAGACAGCAGATACTTGATTCAAGATTCTTGGAATAATTCCCTCCATCAGATCATTTCCTCTACATCCCCTCCCAGTTTGGAAGTGCCAATCACCCAACCCCCTATCACATGTGATGCTCCCAACACTAGGAGGGTGAAGACAAGCACATGTTTCCTCTGATACATATGAAGTCAGTCAACGCCTCTTTCTGAACTGTCAGCATTACATCATTGCTGGGCAGCCAACTCACTCGGAGGAAAGCGGCAGACCCCAGCTCTGATACAACAGCTAACAGACACCTGTGCCAACCAGCATCACACTTGGTGTGATGTGGGGAGAGAGCACCATACCCACTCAGAGAGAGCATGGCCAATTTTGCCCTCTCAGACTCCGGCTGCCGGTGGCGAGCAGCAACCTCGGGTCACCAAAACCCTGGCATTCAACGTATTGAGATAGAAGACATACAGACGCTAAAGAGTTACCATTGCTTGGAGCACCTTGTCCATTCGGTACCCCTGGAGTTGGACCATACCCTAAAGACCACAGCACAGGATATCAGTATCATATAAATCCAAACTAGCAGAATGAAATCAAGGCAACAGCCACCAAACTGTCATCAAACAAGCTTTAACTCTGCGATATTCTCTGAGTTAAACAGTTGTTCGTAAAACAATGGCTACCTGTAGGCTTTATGTCTATGAATGCTAGTCTTCAACATTTTAACAACCAAGCAGATACACTCAGTGTTGTACAGATACATGCAAATATTCATCCTTTTACCATTGCCTTTTTGTCCCTGTGACATGGGTAGTCCTCCTCCGACCCCCATACCTACAAACGTACACACATGAACCAACAAGAGAATTTTTGTTGTGAGGGAAAATCGAACACGCACACATATACTGTATACCCACATCCTTTTCTCCACTGTTTGGAAGTGCCAATTACCCAACCCCATTAGAACTCTCCCCCAATCACGTAAAATGCTCCCGACACCAGAAGGGTGAAGACAAGAACATGCCTCTTCCTATACACATAAAGCCAACCACAGCCTCTTTTCACACTGCCACCATTGCATCGTTTCCGGGTCTCCAGCTCTGATACAACAGCTAGCAGATGCCTGTGATGACCAGCATTGCACTGGGTGTGATGTGGGGAGAGAGTGCCATCTACCCACCCAGTTAGAGCATTCCTAATTTTTCTCTCTTGAACTCTGGCTGCCGATGGCAAGCAGCATAACCTGGAATTCAAACTGGTGAGCCTCGCTGGCGCATTAGATCTCTGAGCCACTTGGTGCAACTTATACACACTTCTTGAACAAGGTCCATCACAGAACAGCCACAGAATTCCATACACTGGGAGTCAAATGCACTGAAGGCAAGTTCTTCGATCATTTGTCGTGAAAGAGCAAGAGATTCAAGACTACTCAAATTTCTTAACCCATCCGGACTCAAGCTATATTACATACATACAAGTCTTCATTCCCTGCAAAACTGACAAAATGCAGAAAAACCTTCTAGTCCACACAATCTTCTAAAGTAATCACCTGTATTTGAAAGGCCAAATCCCGACAAACTTTTGACTTATGAGCTACACTGCATGTTTCATAGAAGTTCCTACCTGCAGAAATCCAAGACTTTGCCTTCAACTTGTGGAACCTTCTGACTTTGATCTTTTCCACTGCTGACCCTTGTAGCCCAATTTCAACTTTCTAGTTTTATTGTTTGATGAGCAAAGCATTAAGATCATTTCCCACCAGCAATCAGTGGGACAACTGGACCGATTGTTCATCTTCGTTAATTCTGAGCTCATGAAACACATTCAGATGAAGAGGTGCTTCATCTGATTTTACACTTTAAAAAAGCCAGTTAAACAATATTCTGGGTACCTGAGAAGTAGAAATGGAACTGAAGCAGTGTGCTTCAGTCATGCCATCAAAGATGCCTCTAATTATAATGAATCCAAGAAATGAGATATGAGATTTGGGACGATATACAGTGTGTCCACAAAAGTATTCACAGCTCTTCACTTTTTCCAGTGAGAAATGTGTGTTGATTTTTGCACATATTTTTTTACAGACTTTGATCAATACTTTGTTGAACCATCTTTGGCAGCAATTACAGCCTCAATTCTGTTTGAGTATGATGCTTCAAGTTTGGCACCCCTGTGCTCGGGACGTTCCTCAAATTTCTCTTTGCAGTACCATTCAAACTCCATCAAATTGGATGGGGAGCATTGGTGCACAATCATTCTTAGATATCTCCAGAGATGTTCAATTGGGTGCAAGTCTGGGCTCTGACTGGGGAACTCAAGGACATTCACAGAGTTGTCCCAAAACCCCTCCTTTGTTATCTTGGCTGTTCTTGGCTGTTGTCCTTTTGGAAGATAAACCTTCATCCCAGCCTGAGGTCCAGACTAGTCTCCCAGTACCTGCTGTAGAACAACATCTCCACAGCATGATGCTGCTGTAGGAATGGTTTCCTGGCCTGGTTTCATCCAGATGTGATGTTTGGCATTCAGTCCAAAAAGTTCACTCTTTTTGTTTCTCGTGGTCTAAGAGTCCTTTAGGTGCCTTTTGACAAACTCCAGATGATCTGTCGTGTGCAAGCTTCCTTCTGGGCACTGTACCATTCAGACCTGATTGGAGTAGTTTTGCAGAAATGGATGTCCTTCTGGAAGGTTCCCTCTCTCAACACAGCAACATTGGTGCTCTGTCAGAGTGAGCACTGGATTCTTTGGTCATCTACCTAACTTAGGCCCTTGTACCATGATCACTCAGTTTGGCTGGGTAGCCAGCTCTATTAAGAGTCCTGGTGGTTCAAAGCTTCTTCCATTTATGGATGATGGAGGCCATTGTGTTCATTGGGACCTTCAATGCAGAAGAATTTTATTTGTATTCTTCCTCATATCTGTGTCTCAATACAATCCTGCCTCAGAGGTCTTCAGACAATTCCTTAAACTTCACAGCTTGGTTTGTGCTCTGACATGTACTGTCTACTCTGGGATGTCCAATCAACTGAATTTTCCACAGGTGTCCAATCAAGCTGTAGAAACATCTGAAGGATGATCAGTGGAAACAAGATGCCCCTGGGGTCAAATTTAAGTGTCCTGCCAAAGGCTGTGAATACTTATGTATGTATTTTTGTGGTATTTTGTGTAGATTTATGGGAAAATTAATTGTGGATAGGGCTGCCCACCACTCCGGGCACTTGTGCTCACTGCTCCCTAGTGTGGATATGTGTGTGTATCACTGTGTGTGGATGGGTTAAATGCAGAGGACAAATTCCCCTGTGTACAGCACATTGGGTCTGTATGAATGTTTACATATAAACATATAAACATATAAAGATTTTGTCTGTCTAGTCTGTATATAAAGTACATTTTATTGTTTTATTTTTCATTTTTCTATATTTCTGTTTACATGTGTGCATCTATACATAAGCTGCTGGAACACACAAATTTCCCCTCGGATATTAATAAAGTGATATCATCTCATATCTCTTTTTAAATTACCGCAGTCTAAAGTATCTAAACGCTTGCGTCAAACTGTGTTTAGTTGGCAACAACCTGAAAGTATGACACTTCCCACTTGCCTACTTTACTATATATAGATATAGCTAGTCTACTCAACATTTACCAGCAATACTGCTAACAGAAGACCTGCAGAAGAACCAACAAGCCCAAAAAAACAGCAGTGTGAACAAGGAGAACATTCTAGAACCACCATACACCGATACAGCACACCAGCCCCATTTGGTTTGGTGGTGTCGGAGAATGTGAGGATGGTCTTCTCTCAGCTTCAGAGGATGATCAAAAACATGCACATGAAATGCAAATGTTCATATTACTGAAAGAGCCATTATCCACATCTCCTGACAAAAAGACCCTGCCAGCACAAGGGGGCTGTTAACGCACACCTGCACATTAAAGCATGAGATCAGTGTCGGTGCCATCAAAACATTTAGGATGTGATCTAGTCTACGGGCTGTAGTGTTGTAGTGTACAGGTACACAGAGTGCATGTTGTCGCTGTCGGACAAAATCCTTGTATCTCCATTTTTGCTCCTTTTCACTTTTAGACCCAACGTCTGGCAGCTGTTTTTACATTGTGATCATGTTATGATGACTGGACCAATAGAAATGCTTTTCACACTGACGTCCAGTGAAATTTAAGACTTCTTTAAAGTTGCAATTTTGGACATACAAGGTTTTTGATGATTTGTGTGTTGGCTATAATAGACTCAACAGTACATCCACAGGTCCAGCAAAAAGAGGTTTTCTATTTGAATCAATTACAAATTATTTTTCATGTCACATCCTTCCATTTAAACATGTCAACGACACAGGTTTTCATTCTGTCCTCATTTTTTTACTTGACTGTATGTGTTTATTGCAGGACACATTCAGCAAATGTAGAAATAATAAGTGGCATGGTAAAACAAATGTGTCACTGGTTAGTCACTGATCACATGGCCCAACGAGAGTTAAAAGAGTCTCCTCAACTTACCGCGTCCAACGCTGGGGTATCCACCAGCACCGTAACCTAGCAACAAGACAGGATCAAGGCCAAGGTTAGAGCAAATGGAAATAAAGACATTATTGCTCCCTCTCTCGCGCACAAACCCTGATGTCCACACATCTAAATCAACAGTATGACATTTAATCATCACCAATGAAGAGCATCTAACACCACCTATAAAACATTACTACCATGGTCCATCACTGACTTTTGGATTAGATATGACTCACATGTCCAGATGTTTCACATGACAACAAGAACATATAATATACTCCCACACAAATACATCCAGCAGAAACATCACCTGTACTCACACTGACACACACACACACACACAACAGCCATAGAGTTCACACTCACCTGGATTGAGTCCATAGCCGTTAGTGTATCCTGGAAGAAAGCAAACACTAATAAACAATGATTCTAATAAACAATGATTCTAATAAACAATGATTCCAATAAACAATGAATTGATCTCCATGAACAAGAAGTGCACTGTTACACTGTATATCGCTGGAATATTCCCAAATACAAATGATCTCACCTCGACCTCCCAGCTTTCCTGCCTGAGGCCCCAGGGACACTCCCAGGCCATTCCCAAGTCCCAGTCCTGCTCCAAGACCAGCACCTAAAAACCAACCAAACCATAAATAACCCTTTTAATAACTTCTAGAACCTAAATATCAAATAACCCAAGGATTAATAGGACAGGCCACACATGCCAGATAATGTTATTTTTATAATATCCTATTTTCAAATTCCTCTTCATTTGAGATGTGAATATTAACAAAATGTAAATGTATATATAAATTTGACCATGTTGTGATCAAAAATGTACTTGTGCCTAATATTTTTGATAAATCAAACCAAACCAAACTACATAATTGTGTGATGAATTCTCAGTGATTAATCCAGCTCTGTGAACAGCTAAAATAAACTCCCAAAAAATGAAGTCCCAGATTAAATGCTGAAGGAGCTTCCAGTGCATGTTTACTGCTCTGTGCACATGTACATGCTCAACCTGCATACAGACTCTGACTGATCAGTGAGGGGGCGGGGCAGATGACATCACTGACCCAGAAATTGAGATATAGAGGAAAATGTGAAGGGAGGGCTTGTTTGCTCTCTTTCTTTGTTCACAGTGTTCAGATTTCAGAATAAAAGTCCTGAGAAGAGATAATACTGATATGTACATAAACAGCAAGAATGCATTATTATAAATATCCTTGTCAATACAATCATCACAAATAATTCATCAAACATCTTGCAATTGTACATTTGTAACATGTTTGTCCTCTTTAGGCATGTAGGCACAACTTAATTTTGATCAAAACATGGCCAAATTCATACAAATATTTTTAATCTCTATGGCGTTTGACAGATTTTTAACACTGAATACAATACAGTTATATGCGTATTGTCTGTGTGTGTGAGTGTGTGTGTGTGTGTGTGTGTGTGTGTGTGTGTGTGTGTGTGTGTGTGTGTGTGTGTGTGTGTGAAAAGCCCTGTGTAAAATAATGATATGCCTCAAATGCCCTTTGGAAACAAGTGTTTGTGTGAAATGAGAAGTTTGCTGTGTTATTATTCCCACCATAGCCTCCAAGGGTTCCAAGGGTTCCAAGGGTTCCTGCATAGCCTTGTTTCATGCCTCCTCTACCTGCTAAAGTCCTGTATCCCCCCGCTTAGAGAAAAAGAAAAAAACACATTTTGCTCATTTTAAACCAATGTTCAGATACATCCTTCACCATCAGCACAATGCAGATTTAATGACATTCACTCACCTCCAAGGTAACGGCCAGCTGTTTAGAGCAGAAAAACAGAAGAGAGGACAGTAATTATGAACATAGTGCAGAAAATACAATGCTTTAAAAAGCTGTACAGCTGTACAGTGAACATATTGGAACTTCATTCGGCCGGGGGGGTGGGGGAGCACCATCCAGTCATTTGGGCTCCAGTCATCTGAGAGGCTCATTTTGTTTCGCTCCAGGGTCTCCATCAGTCAGTTTCACTTTCATACCACAGATGATTTGGAGGATGGGGGGTTCAGGGCTCACAAAAGCATATTCAGGGCTCTAACTGCTTGAAGCCCAGGCCAGTACTGTTTAAGTTCATCAGTTTAGTTAATTAAGTTAATTGGTCAGAAGGTCAAATAAACACTAATGTTCTGTTGGGTTATTGATCACATGGTTGTGGGTTCAGAACCCAGGTTTGCTGCACAGGTTCCACTGTTAGGCCCTTGAGCAAGGCCCCTAACCCTCTCTACTCTCTGGGCTGCTGTAGGTATGATTGACTGTATTCTAAGCCAATGTTCTAATGACAATATACCAAAAACACACACACACACACACACACACACACACACACACACACACACACACACACACACACACACACACACACTTCAGTGACTATACTATATGTGTACTATATCAATTACTGCCTGTCTTCCCAGGTTTGCCTCCATAACCACGGGGTCCAAGAATACCAGTACCTAAAGAAAAAGGGAGAATTTTAGAGAACAGTGACTAAATAACAAATGATTATGAAGCACCGACACAACGTGAACAACACAGTCCCACAAACCTCCAGGCTTTGCAGCCAGACCAACACTGCCAAGACTAGCACCTAAAGAAACAGAAATGATATAAATACAAATGAAAGTGATACCCGAGCAGTATTTTACATTATCCTAAGTTTTAATGATCAAGTTGAGAAATTGAGCCGAGTAATGGTATAAATACTTTAGTAGTTACTGGGATCATGACAGAGTTGCATAATGGGATCGTTTTTTGCGTAATTACTAGGTGTAATGGAATCAGTACTAGTACCTGAGTACTAGAGTTCTAAAGCAGCTGTACTTTACCTCGACTTGGCACCAGTCTCCCCAGGGCTCCAGTCTGGGGTCGGACTCCTGATGAACAAACAAAAGAAAAAGAAATGAATAATACAGACAAAGGCTGAATAAAGGAGGAATAAGACATCTGTAGTGTTCTATTTCATGGATTTGATCGACTGAAAGTGTCGTTAATAAACCAGTGCTGCAGGACACAGACCAGCAAGAGCTCAACATGATATTAAACCAGTCAGACAGCAAACATCAGCTTTAGCAGATGGTCTCTGATGTCCAGCCTGTGACAGACAGTTCCATGATCGTCACTAAAGGAAGCATGAATATAAAACAGCAAAGCCCAGTGCTTTTACACCTCCGCTGATGTGTCTCACACCTTTCTGGTTTGTGTTTCTGAGAATGATGGCGGTGCAATTTCCACGGCCTATAAAGTATGATGGCTGACGTAAACGGTGATCAGCTGTGTGGCTCAGAGCCCACTCAGCACAAACTGGGAACAGGCCACCATTGATGCACACACACTTGGACTGTGTGTGGGCTGTAATAGTCTCCGCTCACGGCTGGTCGTCAAATTTTGACCGCCTCTGCCACCTCCAGGCCGAAGACTGTGATATCTAGCCACAGTTGGCGAGACATGAAATACAGCGAGGGTTTATGCAGTGTGTGGAAGGTGTCCAGATAACTGAGACCTGATCTGGAGTGATCTAATTCCAAAAGTCTTTTTTTCCCTCTATTTATCGTTTGTGTCAAAATTCTGACATTGACTTGTTACGGCCTACTTAAGCTACTCTATATGGACAAAAGTATATGGACACCTGCCTTTTCATAGTGTCTTATGATATCAGGGGTTTTAAAAAGTGTTTGGTTGGAGTCTTTGCTGTCCAAAGAAGGCTTTCTACTAGATTGTAGAGCATTGCTATGAGGATTCGATTGCATTCTGTTGAGTTTTACTCAACTCATCCCATAATAAGTATTGGATGGAGCACCATCATTCCAGAGACAGTCCCACTGCTCCACAGCTCAATGCCGGGGGGTTTGATACCCCTCTAGCGCCTGGCATTAGACATAGTGCCAATAGGTTATTGTGTATCTGCTCCAAAGTCCTATTCTATTGACAATGCTTCTCTGCAGAGACTAAACAAGCTGTGTCAGCAATGGGTGCAATGGGTGTATCTTCATGCATTCATCGGAAGGGGTGTCCACAAACATTTGGAATCAATCAAAGCTGATAAGAAATGATGCTGACATCATTCCAGCTTCTGACAGTTTTATAAGCAACAGCTTTACTGTAGTAGTATTGCAGGCCATGTCACACAACCCCTAATCTGTCGTGCATGCAACCATCTGTGGCTCTGTGTGTAAATGGAGATTATGGGGAAAATCTGTGTACTGAAAATACATTTGCTGATGCAGAAGTGCTGCAGCAGAATGCAGAATTAATCCATGAATTGACTGGGATGACGATCTATTTTGGCACTACAAAATAATCCCAATGCTCTGTTTGAATGATTGGCTGGATGCCGGGGTCAAAGCAGCAAAAGATCACCAAAGTACAGTGAGATATCAGCTCAATTGTAGGTCTAGTATGATACATGTACAGGGGACATAACGGTGAGTAGCATTAAGAACCATAATAATTATGTATATGTCAGATATACAGCCATTTAACAACATATTATATTATTATTATATAAGATATTAATAGAATATAATTATTAATATTGCTTTTTTGTATCTGAAATAAGTTCTACACTCTTATAAACAAAGGTACTACAAAGGGTTCCTTGAATGATGCTATAGATGGGGTTCCATAAAGAAGTATTTTTGTATGAGAGATGTACATGTAATAAAAGGTTCTTTAAACTCATATCTCATATAAAAATGCTCGAACTCTTCTCAAACTGGTTCTTCAGTGGCATCGCTCATAGAACCATTGGTAGCACCAAAACCAAACAATGTTCTCCTGACTTTAAGAATCCTGGGACTTTATATTTCTGTACAGTTTTCCTTGAAAAATGTATCAGACTATATTAAACCTCCTAAAATGTGTGTGCACCAAACAGCCATAACATTTAAACCACCTGCCTAATACTGTGATATAAACAGCCAATGTTACTGCAGTTGGTGCTCTCGTCACTCTTCTGTGGGATCAGACTACAGGGATTAGCCCCTTCCCATGAGCATCAGTGAGCCTTGGGTGTCCTTAATGACCCTGTCGCTGGTTAATTTGTTGTCCTTTGTTTTCGAAAACCCTAAACAAGCCACTACCCAAAAAATACCTGTTCTACGGTGGTCGTGTGATGTTCTGACCACTGAAGAACAATGAGGTGAAATGAGGATATTAGAGCGTAGAAACAAGTCGGAGGTCATGATATTCTGGTATGACTGTATATGAATAACTGAAAAACATTTATGGCAACTGTACAGAAGAAGGCCAAACGTTAATGTGAAATAAGAGCTAATTTTACCAGCTGGCGAGCATTTTATTGGTTTATTCATCATCAATATTATAATACAAATGATGGAGAAAACTAAAATGCTTTCATTACTATATATATATATATATTCCTTTTGTAACTATGAGGCTCTATCTGCATTCTGAGATGCCTTGAGACCATTATATAATTATACACACAATGTAAAGGACACCTGCTAAATTCTCTAAAATTCAAACATTAGAGTTGTTGGAGGCCTTTATGAGCATCAGGATATATGAGTGAGGTGTGTTGCATCTAACATTTTTCAGGCTAGTTGATCTCCAGGACCAGGATCAAGCATCCATTAATATGGTGGATGGTGTGCTAATAGTACTGTATAGAATTAACTGAACTAAGAGTCATTGGTCTCCCTGGAACATACATGTAATAACTTTCATTCATTTCATTCCACTTCACCACAGCATTCGCTCTACTCTCTGTTAGAACAGTCTGTTTACCTTGCATCCCATTCCTACTCCCTCTCCAATAGCATCTCAGACATCTCAGGCTTCTTACCTCCTTGTAAGGTGACCTGTGCCAGCCACAGCACCACTGAAGTCTGCAGGAGTCTCTGTCCCAACATGGCAGCCAACAGACAAACAGACGGACACAGAGAAGAGCGGGCGGCCAGACGGACAGACAGAGGTGTGGATGAGCTGGTTGGCTTTAAAAATGCAACTGATGGCCAGTCTTAGAGTCTGCAAGCTCTTTAAATATGCTCTAGACTTCAGTGCCTTCCCTCCACCATAGCCCTGCCTTCTAGGATGCCATTGGGCACCACTTAGCCCAACCATCTGCCTGGTGGCTCTCCTTGTCTTACTCTACCCCCTCCTCCTCCAGACGGCACCAGACAACCAGTCCTTGTCCACATTCTGACCACTCAGGTGTCTTAACAGGTCAGTGTGATAGAACCAGGGCGACAAAAAGCAAGCAAGGACACTCTGAGAGTCAGGAGAGTGAGAAGAATAGACAACTAGGAGAAGTTTGGAAAGAAGGTATACTGAAGGAACTGGCCCTCACAGGCCTGATCTAGAGAAGTACCTCATTTTCACATCAATAAAACAGCGTTTTACTTTTATTAGAGCCCATGAGCCCTGACCAAAGATCAGTTAAGGTCAACGGAGCACAGCGGCCTGCTCATTCTGACACATAGCCCCTGGCACAGGGCCCTTCCCAACATGGGCAGCCAAGTGTAAGATTTACAGCAGAAGAAATATGAACTGAATCACCATCCCATCCTTGCTGAGGTTTTACAATGGACCAAAGGAAATTTACTGGCAGGCCAGACTTGTGTCCTAACATTGTCTATTCATAAGGTTCTCCTCTTCATTACAAACCAATCAAACCAATCATTGCTTGCCTTCATTCACTCCATTCACTGCCTTTTCCGTGTATACCAGTCAGCCATAACATTAAAACCCCTGACAGGTACAATGAACATGGAAAAGAGGAAGAATCTGAGACACTATTTATTGTGATGGCAACACAAATGGGTTAGAACAGTGGTTCTCAACCCTGGTACTACAATAGAGGTGTTTTAGGTGTTTTCCCTAATTCCAGAACACCCGAACCCAGCTAATGAACTAACTGAAAAGCCCTTGCTGCGCTGAACTGGGAGTGTTGCAGCAGGAAAACTCTAAAATAAGAAAGGCAGTGGTACTCCAGGAGCAGGACTGAGAACCACTGGGTTAGAACATCACCAAAATATCGAGCAGGTCTTGCAGGATTTTACCAGTATATAGTGGTCAGTATCTACCAACAGTGCTCCAAAGGAGGACAACCAGCAGATTGATGTCAGAGTGATGAGAGGTGTTCATAGAGTGTTCGCTTCACAACTTACATCACTTAAAGGATCTTCTTCTTCTAGCTTAAGTCTTGGTGCTAGATACCACAGGACACCTTCAGGCATAGACATATTGTATATACTGGCCAGTGGATCGTGCATCAGCACTGCCACCATGTTAATCCTGTCGGGAAGCTGTCAGGAAATTACCGTTCCGAGATTAGATTGGACAATTGCTTTTGGCTGTATTTGAGGATTATAACATTACACTGAGAGCTAATATTAACTAGTTGGTCAGATCAGAATTGGGGACGTGAGCAGTAACGCTGGGTAGCTATGAAAGAAAATAATCATATAAACTAATTTTCCCATAATCAATATTTTTATCTATACTAATTTTATATATATTTTATGCCAAACCATTTTTTTATCACAAGTTACTTGTATTAGATTTTATGGTAGTAAAGCATTTTTGAAAATAGTTTACGTCAAAGCTCAAAAGGGACTTTATACAATTCATATATGACAATGAATTATTGCCACAATTTTAGCTTATGCTTAACACTGATACACACTCCTCTATGGAGATTCAAAGCTACTGGCGTCAAAACTATCCCACATAGATCAAAACTAAATCAGTAAACATTACTGTGCTTTTGAACGTTAATAAACATGGTTTCCCAGCTGTTTTGGTGGCTCCTATACAATTGTACATCGTTCCATACATGTGTAGGCTGTCTCAGAAGAGCTTTGCTTCTACTGAAAAGAACTGAATCACTGTCTCATGTCTGATAACTCATGTCATCATCATCATCACTGCCAATCAAAAAATATATGGCAGGCGTCATTAAAACCATGGTTGTAATGATATATTGAAATATCAAAGTATCACAATATATGTTCTGCAATACTGTATCAATTTTGAAAAGCAGCATGATTTTTAATTAATATCTACATGTAAAGAGTGGTGGTGTCATATCCTTGCCATGAGTTCTTGCCACCGCACAGCCCTAAATAAAACCCTCCACCAACACAGAAAAGGTGTTTCTTCCACGGCTGGGTCGTGTTATTGCTGAGATGGCACAGGATGCTCACCCTGTCGTGGATAATGTACAGAGGTATCGACTGGAGCTTTCACAGTGCACACAGGTGAGCTTTACTCTCCAGACTTCCAAGACAATATCCCTCTCTTGCAAGAGCTCGGAAAAATCCGGCATATGAAGGTTTCGTAAACACCATGGAGGAATAATACAAACTACCGCAGGATGTTGAGACGCAGCAAGTTCCACATTAAAACTCTGTTAATGCTTGTTTTTCATCTAAGGACAGTCCCTGGCAGGCAGTTTCATTAAATGAAGTCATGTTTAAACAGTAATTCGCGGCACCACTCACAGCCCTTCGCTCTGCAGCTTGTTTGGATCATTTTGGGAGCTTTTCTGTTTATCCGTAGATGCTTCTATGCTTTTCTCACATTTTTAAGAGGCGCAAAGTATAAGGCCTGCTACGTAAATGCCCAAACAAGCGTTTTTTACAAGCAGTTGTGTTTGGATCATGCAAGTTTTGGACAATGTGATTGCAAGGCCTTCACCAGAACCGTACCTTGGATCTCCAGCCTTTTCTCATTCCTTCCTTGCCCTCATTCTAACAGAAGTGCACCTGTTACACTGTCTGGAGGGGAAAAAATCAGTTGGGCTGGAGTATATACTGTGTGTTTGCACAGGCCTCTTCATAAAGAGAGGTGTTGATGATCCTGCCAAACAAACACACGCTATGTGAGCAACTGACACTGTCCAGAGCCCTCAACTGTAACTGTAATTATTCCAAACATTTAACGTGGTGTAATATTCCGATAATATTACATGGTGTAATATTCTGATAATATTAAGTGGTGGAATATTCCAATAGTTTTGATGGTAATTAGGATGGGATTCAGTGCCTGGAAGGTAGTGATTGAATTTTATCCGTTTTGGAACGTTAGAATTACAACATGGTAGTCAGTATATAAATTGATCATGAAGTGGTTTTCCCTCAGGATGGCTTAAAAACTCCCACCTCTGTATATGTTGTGTGTGTTATCTGAGGTTGAACTCGGGCCAGCATGCACCTGGCAAGGTGACATGAGTTATTGGCATTCGCACAAGGCATGGCTGGGTGCCAGGTTGATGGGAAATTCCATTACTGTGGGTATTTACCATTCCTCAACACACAGCGTCACATGTTTACTGGGAATACATCACAGAACCAATTGTCAGAATGGAGATGAAATGTAATTTCAGTGATTTTGAGTGTGGCGTGATTGTTGGAGTCTTGAATTCTTTCAGAATGATAGTTTTGTTTGCGGTAAAGACGAATGAGGAGAGATGAGGTCACCAGTTGAAATATTAATGTGAATAATTGTAAACGTGTCACCTGTTTATCTGGACAGAATCCTGCCCGTCAACAAAAAGAGCCAATCAGCTTACTGGCCACACTGTGAGTGGAAGAGGGTTACAATATTGGGACACTACTGCAGAGTCCGTAATGTTGAGCACTAACACTTAAGTTATTAAGCACTTTTTCAAAAGCTCCCACTGCTCGGGGCATGTGTGCTCACGGACCCCTAGTGTGCGAATTCACTAACGTGTATGTGTGCTTGTCTGTACATTTACGGGTCTCCACAGTTAGGCAATACCCCTGACCAACACTGGACAGTTGAAGAATGATCAGATGGATTCAACCTGCCTGACACAAATCAATCGTCGCTTGAAAGCAACAGCCTATTTGTGCATTGTTACTGACCATGTACTTGAGTTAGGTGTCCTTCAGTGTTCTGTCCATCCACCAGATCTGAATCCAGTAGAACATCTTTCAATGATCATTCTTAATCATATTGAAATATCATGTTCTACGCAATATTTTCCCATTGAACAACAATAAAAAGCATACAATAGAAGGCAGGCAGCAGCACACAGGTGTTAAGAGATTCACACACCAACAGGAAAGAGGAAAATACAGATGTAGAAGAGAGGACAAACGCACATGCTCACTGTTCTTCTGGACTGTAAGTTGCTGTGCACTTAAATGGACACCCAGACTCCAACCACAAACCACCCAGAAGGCTGGCACAGAGAAAATACACAAACCCAGCCACAGGTTGATACCTGACGGCCACTGTCGAGCCCATTAATGGGCAGATGTGCCATTCCTAAATATCCCACACACGCTTCCCCACAGTATGAGGGAGGCCTGAGGTGGGTTGGCCCAGTGCCACCACCACAGATATGGAAAAGTTAAATAATCACCAGTGGACTCGCATTCTCGCGCAATTTCAGCACGTGGTGAGTGATCCAGGCCAAAAGTGTGGCAAACTGGTTCAACAATAAGCTTAAAAACAAATTTCGAAAAGTAAAGTATAAATAATGATGGTGTGCAGACGTTTCAGGCAGCGAAGTACATTAACTGAAAGAGTTCCTCTCAGCAGTGAGACAGTTTTTACTGTAAATCAAAGGTATTAAAAATAGATGATCCTGCTTTAGTTGGAGTAACTACCTCTACTACTACAGCTTTCGGAGCCCTGCTGTGAGCATCTGATTGTATTCATCAACAAGAGCATTAGTGAGCAACTCTTCAACTCATCCCAAACTGGATGGATGCTCCATTGTTGGAGATGGATGTACTGGATGGAGCTCCATCATTCCAGAGATCACAGTTGCCCTGCTCTACACCTCAATGCTGGGGGGCTTTATACCCCTTAATCCCATGCCTGGCATTAGGTATAGAGCTGGACGATATGGACAGAAATCATATCCCCATATGTTTTAGCTGAATGATGAAATATGATATACAATATATGATGTGAAAAATACATTATTACGACACCCATATCTCTAAATATTTCTCTTTTTAAACATATTGAAATGTGATCTTTGTAGTGTGTACATGAGAGCAGGTATGAGGGCAAAGGGGAACAGAGTAGAGGAGGAGCTGAGAGCAGGGGATGGAGCAAGAGAGGGAGCAGAAAAAAGGTCTCCCCAAGATTGAAACAGAACAATGAACAATATCGCTTCAGCCCATATCTTACTCTGTTTATATGCCAATATAAATATCAATATCAATATACAGTATCAAACAGCCCTAAGGCATGGTGCCAATAGTTCCTGTTTGTCTGCACCAGAAAGTCCAATTCTGTTTGCAATACATCTCTACAGGGTCTGGACAAGCACTGTGTATGTGCATTTGCACATCTGTGTCAGCAATGGGTGCAACTTATAGTGATTGAATGCATTCATTAGCTGGGGGTGTCCACAAACATTTGGACATAGTCTGTTACTGTCTATTCTCTGAAAGGAACAAAATAAATGCACTCATCATCAAAAAAAAATAGCTGCACCCAGAAGGAATCGGCCAACAGGAATGAAATCCGGTAGGTAGGTTTGACATCATGAGACATGCAAATGATGAGTTTCACACTTAGCTGTGCATGTGACATAAGCAAGGACAGGCCTTTCTGCTGTACCCGACTGATTCTATGAGGTCTTTCTAACATTCTAACATCCTGTGGTGTTGGTGTCATCCTTTCCAAGTGCAGTAAACCACCGAGAAGAGTTCATAGGCAATTTGAGCAGTTGGAAGAGTCGGAAGGCAGATGGTCTTATCGAGATTCTGCCATAAAAGTCATGCAGATAATACCATTGTACTGTGAAAATATATGAGATCAGGCACCAGCGACATGAAGCATCTGGGAGACCTACACTATCCAAAGAGAGGGAGAACCAACAGACATCAACGGAGTGACCCAACAGCCACCATTGTGATGCCTTCCATGAGTCCATGAGTTAGTGCCAGCCCCAAACAACTGCACGATGAAGATCTACCTGCACGTAAACTGTTACGACAACTGCCCATAACATCACATCAACATTGCTCAAGACTGCATGGTAGCAGGTCATCTTCAGTGATGACTCCTGCATGTTCTATATGTTTGAACCCTTTTCAAACAGGTTCTGTATAGAACCCTAATACAGTGCATTCTCCATCAATCTGAAGAACTCTTACAAGATGCAAAGAACAGTTCGTTTTTGATTGTGTATAGAACCATTTTCTTTATGGAAGAACCCTTGAAGTTCAATAAATATTGCCCATATCAGGCTTCATATCAGTCTTTTAATCATTTCTTGTTCCAAGTTGATGTGATGAGTGCGTATTGTCTGATGTTAGCCTGTAGTCTTTCTAATAGAGTACTGATGTAGGTATCCATGTGTGGTACACTAGCTTCAGATACACATTCTACATATTATATCAGCCCTCCTGATCTCCTTCTCCTCCTATGTTTAAGAATATATATAAACATATGACTTGGCTCTTGGTTTGTTGTTCCAGGAGACTGTGCTGCATAAACTTATCAATATGTAAGTGTCACCTGGTCTGCAGCTGTGGTAGCGTGGTGTTGTTTTTCTGCTTCACAAGGTGTTTCAAAAATGGTGACAGAACGTCACTACTGGCTGACCACAAGAAACATCTCTCTCCCACACTCACACACTCTCTACAACAGCAAGTGCTGAGGAAGTGGGCAGTGAACTGGTGCTGTTGATCTGATGGTAGAAAAGATGGAGAAGAACAGCGAAATGGTTTCCTATTTTATCCCAGCTCAAACAAAAAACAGCCAACGCAACTCAAGCTGGTCAAGCTGGTTGACCAGTTTAGCTCTTAACCAGCATAGCTGGTCTAGTTCCATAACCAAACCGACCAAACTGTTCAACTGATATAACCATGCTTAGCAAAATGACCAACATGTCCGATTTAGTTGACCAACATGACCAACCTGGCATAATTCACATGACAAAGGTGGTTGACCAGCAGTACCAGCATGACCAAGCTGTTTAATTTGTGTTCATATCTATCAAACATCTGCCTGGTTTATAACAACGTCCCTGACATTACAGTCATTCGCACAACAGTCCGTGACTTCTATCATTTATATGACCTTTCTAAGGTAATACTTGTTTATGTCGTAACCATAGAAAACAAGAATGACAGGAAGCACAATGACATTATGACGTATGGAAAAGTGAGTAATTTAATGTCTTTTTACTTTCATTCATCTTTTAATTTTTTTATTTGTCATTACCATTTTTACTGTTTGTAAAACAAAATAAAATGGTCACTTTATTTATATGTATATATAGATGTTCCATATCAGGTATTTGAAAATGGCCATCTCTGCAACATGTCATTCCCAAAACAGAACTGTTTGGTGTTGGTAATGACAGTTTTTGGTTTCACCATCAGTATCTTTTCAGCTGATTAAGCATTTACAGTTAAATGCAATATAGTTAAACATTACATTTAAATCTATATTTCCTTAAGACATCAGTGAAGCTCTACAGAACACATAAAAAAAAACATTAAGGAGGAAAAAGTGTAAGAACCCTTTGGAATGACCTTGATCTCTGTTGGAAATTGAACTCATTTTGATGCATTATTTGTAACGATTAGATTGACAAGAACATTCCAATAATAAACTCTTTAAATTACTAGACAGCAGTCCAGATAGAATAAATAACAACCTGAATGTCCTTTATTATTTTTATTATTAGAGGCATCTGTATTATCCCCTCTCAGGACTTTTATTCTGATTTTTGAGCGCTGTGTGAGCTAATTACAGCAAACACTCTCTTGCTTCATTTTTTTCCTCTATTATCCAATATATGGGTCAGTGTGGTTATTAGCCCCGCCCCTCTGCATGCAGGTTGAGCATGTACAAATGGAAAGAGCAGTAAACATGAACTGGAAGCTCATTTAGCATTTAAACTGGGATTTAATTCAGATGGAAATGAGCTGATAAGCTGAGTTGAGTCTTGTAGTTTGTTATTATA
The DNA here is from genome assembly GCA_034509495.1 of Acestrorhynchus altus. Lineage (NCBI taxonomy): Eukaryota > Metazoa > Chordata > Actinopteri > Characiformes > Acestrorhynchidae > Acestrorhynchus > Acestrorhynchus altus. Next base: position 22,444,263 of record CM067520.1, read on the forward strand.
TGTGTATCATGTCTGTATGTTACTCTGATCCTCAGTTATGAACCTTAGAATGCAGATATGTAACTGCCTGCAAAGTGTGAATCTCAGGTTGTAAGAGTTAAACAATATTTTCAAAAGCTGTCAGAAGGCCTACAGACCTTTGCTCTGATATCTCTACGTGTGTAAATGGAACATTTCTGTGCTCAGTCATGTCCGGCCTGCTGGTGCCCAGTGTCCCGCTGGCACACTCAGACAGGGACAATATTGGTGGTGGATTCTTCTGTGTCAAAGATTTGCCCAGACATCTACAGCCAAAAATCACACACCACACATTCAATGTCTCTGTCCAAAAAAGACACAGGAGAATGAGTCAGTAAGATACTCTTCTGTCCTGTAGACTGCAGAACTCATACAAGCCTATCTTTTGTGGGTCATGCTGTCTCTTCTGCTTTAACACAGTCCGTTTGCCTTTGCACCATAGCCTAATGTAGCTCCCGCAGTAGTACACACCTACAACATATGAACAATGGATGAAAGCACTGAGACACCAACTCATTCATTGTTCTTCTCAAATCAAGAGCATCCCTGTCCAGGGAAGACTTTATTGAGGTCAGGATGGTGGATGATCATCATCCCCCTCATCCCCAACTCCCCAACTCATCTCAAACATACTGGATGGAGCACACTACTTCCAAAGAACACAGTTCTACTGCTCCAATGCTCAATGCTGGGGGGCTTTTTTGCCTCTTGCCAACCCCTGGCATTAGGCACGGTGCTCCAGGGAGTCCTTTTCTGTAGGCAACATACAAGCCTAAGAATCTGAGACACTGTGGAAAGAGGTCAATTGTGAAGGCAAGGCTATGGGGTCAGATCTCTAAATATATCAGGCAGGGCTTGTTGGGTATTCCAGACATGCAGTGGTCAGTACCAACCAAAAGTGTCCCAAGGAAGGACAACTGGAGAACTCATAGTAGGGTCATGGGTACCCAAGGCTCTCAGATGCTTATCTCAAGGAGGTGCCACCTCACAACTTACTGGACTCAAAGGATCTGCTGCAGAACTTTGAGTATCTTAGTGCCAGATGCCACAGGACACCTTGAGACAGGGGTGCCCAACTGGGTCAGATACTGGCCGGTGTGGCTGCAGGTTTTTATTCCAACCAAAACAGAAGCCCATGTGGTCAGTAGTTTGAAGACTGGCCAGTTGATGGTGGAAGTGAGTAGAATCAGGTGTTACTGCTGGTTGTTTAGAATGAAACCCTGCCACCACATTGGCCCATTTCTGACCTGGATTGACAGTCCAGGCTTAAGAGGTCTTGTGAAGGTGTGGGGAGTCAGATATTTAATATTAGACAGGTGGTTTTAATGTTACGGCTTACTAGAGCTCAATTTCTCCACCACCGTCATACAAACATGTTCAACCTCTCTGTTCTTCAAAGACTGCGGACAATGAATCTCTTGGTTCTACAGCTCATCCTGCACCCTGACTCTATTCCGCCTCATCCTCCTCTGTTCCTGAGCAGTATATCAAATACATTAGACATATGCAATCTCTACTTTCCAAGAATTTCATATCAGGGTGCTACTGCAGTGATCCTAAATCATGCAGCTCTGACACATGACTTCAGGTCAGTTCTCCTGATCCTACTCCTCCCTCATCCTTCCTCAGAACAACTGAGAACAACTGTGCACCCATGGTTCAGGAGCCAGGATCATTTTTGCTCCATTTCTCCACACCTGCTGACGATAAAAAAAGAACACCCAAAGCATATGGAGTGTAAAAGGCACTGACGCAGGACATGCATCGTAGTTCTGCACAGAAACCCTGTATACCGTTACGTCCGTCTCCAGGAAACCGATGTGTTGATGCTCATTGCTATGGCAATGGCAACTGGCAGGTAGACCACTGTAGACACTCCACCTGGTCTAAACAGAGCAAGGGAGTCCCAGAAATAACAGGCCCAAACACGTTTGTCTGAGCAGGGGAAACATGTACACTAAATATAGGAGCACTGTGGGATGAGGGTCATGGGTCTCATTCAGCATATCTTTCTAAGAATTTTCTGAAATGTGAGACAAGTTCTAAGAAAAAGTCTACATCACAGTCTTAAAGCGTAGAATTGTTCACAGCTCGGCTCTTACAATGATGAATCCCATCATCCCTATAAATTGAACAAATCCCTTATAACACAAAAAACTGGTGACTGTCCGAATCGCCATAGAAACCGTATAAGTTGGGTTTTAAGAAGAAAATTTCTTCTTAAGAATGGTTGGTTTTTACACGTAGCTCCAGTGTAACTGAGCATGTCTTACTGTCATACAAACAGGCTCAAAAATTTGACTTCACTGAACTCAACTGGGAGTCTGAGGACATGCAAGACGGGTTCACAACCAGAAACTCTGACGATTGGAACCCCACTGAATGTCAGTTTCATTTCAGTTATGGTATGATAACCAAAACTCGACATTTGCAAAATGGCATAATTATTAATGCTCAGACAAGTGAAACTCGTAGACGTTCACGTGGTGTTACTTTTAAGTCAAGGTGTTAAATAGCTCAGATTCAACATCTGGAGCTTGATGTCAAACCAGCGTTGGTTTTTGACAGATGTGCAACTTTCTTTTCCAACCAAAATCCAACATCTGTCTAATGTTGGAGGTTGGTGTCAAATAAATGTGGGTTTTTGACAGATGTGACTTGGATTTCCAAGCAAAATTCAACATCTGTCTAATGTTGGAGGTTGGTGTCAAGCCAGTGATGGCTTTTGATGGATGTGTGATTTTGATTTTCAACCAAAATTCAATATCTAACACTGGGTTTTGACGTCAAAATAAAGTTCTATTTTCATTTTCAAGTAAAATTCAACGTCCAGCATCTTTCTGATGTCAAAGTAATGTCTGGTGTCTTCTGGGCATGATGACCTCCTCTGATCTCATATTGAAAAAGCATTTAAAGCTCACAGACAGGAATGTTATTTCACTGCGTATTAAGAGTTTCTAACTACAGATCTCCGCAGTCACAGCCTTATGTCCACCAGACTGTGGGCATAAATGCATCTGACTGTGTGCAGAGTGTCTGAGTCTCCAGAGGAACGGGGTGTGCTAGACGCACTGAAACAGAAGGGAACGCTCACACACACAAAAAAAAGAAAAAGAAAAAGAAAACGAGGGGAGAAAAACACAGAGTGCATGTGTTTGTGTCTGAGAGAAGACTTGTTCATGTTAAATACTAGAAGATTATGGAAAGTCTAGCGAAACGTGTATGTTAGCATACCATACTACCGCTCTGCATAGAGATCTAACAGAGCGCCACACTCAACCAGGGCCTCACCCTCCTTCTAGACCTTCACGTTTGAAGCTCTCCTGAGCTATGCTGGAGTGTTTTTACAGGCCTGTTCCGAGTGTGTATGTGTGTGTGTGTATGTGTGCTTTGATGAGAGTGTGTCCACACACTAAGACAGTGCCCCTGCCCACAATAACACTGTCCCAGACGGCCAGACGCACGTCCTGCTTGACTGGCTAACCCTCGGCCGGCCTCCATGCCTGTTTGAATTGGAGCTAGAAGCTCTGAAGAAATGTGAAACGCAGGCCCAGCAGCATGCGATGCAGGATTCACACCTCGAGTTGGCCTCAGCCGAGCAATCGTACACAAAAGCCAGCGGTGGCACACTGTGAAAAACAATGATAGCACCTCAGTTGCACATAACAGCTACTCTGCATGCACAGCCCACGTGCATACAGAAGAGGGGAAAATGACTATCACAGAGAAATGCACAGAAAGACAGTTTGAAAACATTTCTGCCTTCATAGGAAACCGACTGATAGATTCTACATCCAACTTCTGCATCTAAACACACAAATAAGATACTTTAAGAAAGTTTAAGTGATCATTCAAGCCTTTTTTTGTGGCTTATAGCTCATGAAAATCAGAAATGCATTTTATTATTTCAATATTTCATTACAGGTTTGAAGAAAACATTAAAGCAGCCTTAAAAAGTGCATTTAAAGGTACTGTGGTCACTATTCTCCCACCAAGCAAGTGCAGCTCCTACAGGGCCATACATGCAGCAACATATGTTATCACTTCCTTTTGGTACAAAACAGATTCGTATGTTAACCTTTAGAACTCGAGGCCAATTTTGTGGTATTTTGTTTTTGGAGTTTAACACACTTTTATTCACCAAATGTTTTGAAAACTATTCATAGGAGACAGTCGCACACACCAGATATTGAATTTTGTCTTTATTTCAGTTGTACAAAGAGAATTTTAATATTTGCATGAATTTGACCATGTTTTGATCAAAGTTACTTTCACCTTCTTTTTTGTTTGTATTTGCTTATAAGGACTAAAAACATTTTTACGTCCCAGAAATCCTGTTAGCAATTGATCATCCATTGTGTTTTTGAACTGAAAATGCAAGAATTTGGAAGTTTTATAAGGATGTTTATAATAATGAGTTCTTTTAAAAGAACCTTGAAGCAGTCCAAACCAAATGTCCTTTGTTATTTTTGTTATTTATTTATTTATTTATTTATTTATTTATTTATTTATCAGTGTTTTTATTTTCCTCTTTTACCCAATTTCTGGGTCAGTGATGTCATCAGCCCCACCCCTCTCACTGATCAGTCAGAGTCTGTATGCAGGTGGAGCACGTACACATGGACAGAGCAGTAGACATGCACTGGAGGCTCCTTTAGCATTTAAACATGGATGAAGCACAGAACACTGGCATGTTCTGCCCACGAAGTGTGGATCTCAGGATGTAAGAGTTCATATTTTTGTGTATTAATATTAACTTCTATAGCTTAGAATATTAGTGTGTAATATGCAGTTGGTAAAGGCAGACTTCATTTCTTTATTTTATTTCAAGTTTGACAGAACCCTCCTTGGTGCTATACAGAGCCCATGTCCAGAAGGTTCTATACAGAACTTTCTACAGGACATTCTCCATAAATCTGAAGAACCCTTTTTTCATGCCAAGTATGTATAGAACCATTTTAGTTACTGAAGAACCCTAGAAGAACACTCATATATATATATATATATATATATATATATATATATATATATATATATATATATATATATATTATATATACTATATATATATATATATATAATGTGTGTGTGTGTAGGCTTTGAAATACAGCCTACAGCTAGTGTGATGAATCAAGTTTCTACATTTGAGTTTTGAACGTTGGTGTAGCAGTGGTGTTTTGAGATTCACTAAAGAGTTGATGTGACTGGTAGGGTCCCAGACAGCTGGTAGAAAATATGGAAAAACACTCCTAATTAGTCACAAAAAAAACATATAGCATACATAAATATACAGTGTGAGAATTCCACCAGCTCAGTTTGTCTCCAAGAACAGATAAACAAAAGCAAATGACCGAATGGACTCTACTTCTGCCACGGCTCATAATACCCTACTCTGAAAGGTCTTTGAGTGCTGAAATGAGCTGCCCCCGAGCCATCGACAGTGTGCAAAAAGGTAAGCAGAGTGGACACCATGTGTCCTTCTCAATGGCTGGCTAATGCCAAGGAAGTTCAACATGGACATGGTTGCACAACACAATCTTAATGGATGCTTAATAAGAATTAGGCTCCCACTTGCAGGATTTCAGGATGCAGCTTCTGCGTCCAGCAACAGCACTTCATTCAGAAGCCTTAAGTTTATTTTTAATATCGGCCTCTGTGTTTGAGTTCATTTATCTCAGACACTTCAACTCAGCCAGAGCTCCAGCAGAGCCAAGTAGTGGTGCTATAAACTGTAAACCGTCTAAGATCTGTGTTTATAGTTTTTGGTAATGTTGAGATATTACGACAGGTTATCTGAGTTGTGGTGGAACAGCTGTTAGTCTAAATAAAAATGTTTGAATGAAGGTTTGTGAGCTATGGGGCGTGAATGAGACTGTCACTTTTGGTGATGCGACTGGTCACGGTACAGTATCTGTGCCTTCAAGGTGAGCTCTCGAGACAGCAACAGTAGTGCACCGGAGCGTGTGTTCAGAAAAGGTAGGACCACTGGTTGCAGGGCCTCATAACCTGTGTGTATCAAAGTGCTATGAAGACCAAAGTGGCGTTGTACAGCACACACCATGACACCAGACCTTCTACGTGTGGTGTGACAAAAAACCCGTTGATCTTGGTGCTGACCACAGTGCCTCCACACGAGTCTGTTGGTCATCTCCAGTGTAGGAGGAGGCTGTTCAACTCCAGAACCCTGAAGAATGTGGACTGGTGGAGAACAGGATTCTAACGACCTTTATTAAGTCAATCTAATCTGAAATTAAACACAATGATAGTGAAACTCAACACTCAACAGTGTCTGACCGTATTCTGAGCCCTCAGTCATGTCTGAATCCAGTGTTTGTATAAAACGCTGCTTCTGAATAGTCATTTTATGGGTAGAGTTAATGCTGTCCTTCACTGCCTGGCATCCCATAATCCTATTAAAACTTTAAGAGAGGAAAACAGAAAGAAGCAGAGGCACTGTTCTTTATTTTCACTTGACCTGCTCACTCAGTCTACTGTGAGCTCCTCACATCCCATTCCTGCTTGGTGCAGATGAGAGAAGACCCTCATCCATGAAGGAGCTCCTGGAACAGGTCAAGGAGTTTGTGAAGGATCTGTCTACAACATGATCCTTTGCTTACTACAAAGAATTTCATGTACAACGATCAGCCATAACATTAGTAAACTGGTAAACTGGCAAACACTGATTACCTTTATTTACAGTGGCATCTGTCAGTACCACCTGACAGAGTTCCAAGGAAGGGCAATCAGTGAACTGGAAAAGGGGTCATGGGAGCCAAAGGCTTATTGATGCTCATGGAGATCACTCCGCAACTCACAGCACACTGCTGTGCTGTACCCTTGATCCTGCTGGGACACCTTTGAGGTCTTGTGGAGTTCGTACCTCGATAGATTGGCTCTTTTACAGTGTATAACAGGGTGCAATACGTGAATGCCACTGTGGCTTTGTGTAGCATTACATAGGACCACTGTGCTGCACACCTTACACAATGAGACAGTGAGCTTACATGCCCAGAGTGGTGGGCATCTATCCAGGATCAAGGACTCAAGGCACTTCGGTCATTTCCTGCCAGTGACTGGCAACGCTTCAGTCTGAGGCCAATTCCCCTAACCACTGAGCTGTGGCTGCTCGCTGCGGGCTTTTTGGTTCTCGTCTGGTCCCGGGAGAACCACTGCCCTGCAGGCTTTAGAGCTCCCCTAATTCCAACCCACCTGATCCACATACTGAACCAACTGGCGAGCCTTTGCGAGAGCTGGTGGGAATGTTACAGCAGAACAATGCTAAAACCAACAGGGCAGTGGTCATCCAGGACCAGGACTGAGAACCACTGAACCAGAAGATTCACCCATGTTTAAATGTAAAGCTGTCTACAGAAGAAATCAGCTTTTTCCACCTTGAGTTCATTTCTTGTTCACACAAGTTCTTTATGTCTATCAAAATGTAATGTTGTACTTTAATTTGAGGCATCATAGTGCTGTCTCTGTGCTCCAGCTAGTGGTCGACCCGGTGCTCTGCATGTTCCTGTACTAAGGCCTCACTTTATGCTCAAAACACTGATGGCAAATAAAAATGTATGACATTCTGGATGATTATTATGCTTTGAATGAAGCTTGTTGTGCTTTTGGGTGAAGATCTGAAACCAGTTATTGTGACAAATGTTCAGTAATAGAGAAATAGAGGAGGGTGGTCTTTAAAGACAGTTATAGTATGGAATCCAAGTCACTCTGGATGAGGTGCAGAATGAAACCCCTCTGTTACAATCGCTGCTGTTGGAGTTCTGAAGAACTCTGTTTCCGTGCTTCAGCCTGCAGGAATAAAAACCAGCATAAGGTTAAATATTAACTCTGCAGGTCAGGCTACTGATTATAAACACCATCAGGGAGCAAAAACATCAAATGAAGGTTCTTTACACTCACACAGCTCTACTGCAAACGTGGTTCTTTATGGAACCAAAAGCAGTTCTTCTATGGCACTGCTCAAAGAACCCCTTGAAACAACTTTACATACTCTCTACCAGAAACCGTCCATCACTCACTCACACATAGAACATAGAAACACCACCCAGATAGAGATTTGAACCCAAGACTCCAGTGCTGGGAGGTAAACATGCTTACTACTAAGCCACCATGCTGCATCACGGGACACCTTGTCAGTCGAAAATCAAGGGTTGAAGTAACTAGGCTTCCTGCTAGATTTTGCAGCATTGATGTGAGAATTTGATTGCATTCAGCAACGAGAGCCTCAGTGTGGTCATCCTATAATTACTAGATGAAGCACCATCGTTCCACGGCTCAATACTAGGGGACTTTATACCCGATTTATACTGTGCCAATAGGTTTATGTTTATCTGCTCCAGAGAGTCCTATTCTATTGGCAGTACTTCTCTACAGGGACTAAACAAGCTGTGTGTGTGTGCATTTGCACATCTGTGTCAGCAATAAGTGCTAAAGTAGCTGAATGCATTCATTAGAAGGGGCGTCCACAAACATTTGGACACTGGAACACCTGCATGTGATCACGTAGTCACAGTTAAGGGAGGCTGGTTGAGCTCAGATCTTCTCCCACACTAACCCAGATCTTCTTCCACCTGCTGTTGTCCAACTGCACTCCAGTCCACTGCACTCCACCAAATATAAACTTTATCTCAAATGGCAGTGGGACGGCCCGCAGTGGGGAGGAGCCTGCTGGCAGACAGCAGGACAGACTGAAGGACAAACAGACAGAGGAGAAAGAGAAAGTAGACTGGAAGTAGAGCACTGAAGAAAAGATCCAGACAATCCCACCTGATCACCCCTCGGGAGGAACGTGTGAGTGACCCTTCTGCTTTTACTGGGATGTGTCTCGGAATAGTATCTCGGACTGGTGGGTCGAGTTTCCCTCACATGACACATGACCCCCACTGAAGAGCGCGATTTTCTCCTTTCAATATTCGAACAAAAACATTGGTACAGACCTTTAAGTGCAGAACACGATGAGTGCTGGTATTGACTTGTCAAATATTTGACCTTTAAGGGGTCTACATAACCTTCTGAAGGACAGGGTTGACTAGACAGACTTGAGGAACGGTAGGCCTCTGCCTAAGAATAATGATACTGTTGTGGTTTTCACGTAACATTTCTAATAAAATAAAAAATAACTTAAATATGTTTAATAAGTAATTAAATTACTTATTTTGGTAAGACTTTGGTAAGAATCATTAGGCCTGGGTGCAGGTCATATTTTAACTTTATTAAAAATATTTTCATGTACCAATAAATCAATAACACCAAATAATAAAATGCAATCAAAATATAAAATAATAAATCCAAATAAAATTGAAAAAAATATCAACATCATAAAGTTGTATATTTTGCTAAGTTATTACTTTGTTATTATATATTTTGTAATATAACCTAATAATGTAATAACTTGCCTAATAACAGAGTCTTGATCATTAATACTGATGTAATACATTCTATAATACTCGATTAATTCTAATATACTTCATTTCTAAGATCATCTGAAGTATTATTACAGGGGTGGGTTGATGATGTGTTATTGTATTGTGATACAATTTGAGGGACCAGCATATGGAGAATGTCCCTGTCCTGTAGAATGTCTATCACAGCTTCGTCGCTGACTCTTTCTGCACATTGTTGTTGTTGATCTGTCCTCCGTGGCACGTACGTCCTGGTCATTATAGCAGGTATAATATGTTTAAGTGTTGCTCATTGTCTGCTCTGCAGAGGAATGGCTGCGTCTGCCTCGTCCCTGGTGGCACGACGGGTCCTTGCTGCTGCGTCACACGGCCAGGATGGAGGAGGTCTGATGTTTATACCCTTTGTGTGTGTGTGTGTGTGTATGTGTGTGTGTGTGTGTGTGTGTGTATGTCTGATTTTTAACTGTGGTCAGTTTATAAAACAATGTGACTCCAGTTAACCCATTAGAGTCAGGATAAAGTTTCTGCAGAGGGAAAAAATCTATAATACCTATTATAATTTATTTTTTCCACACTTAATAATAATAATAATAATAGTAATAATAATAGTAATAGTAATAATAATAACAATAATAATAATAATAGTAATAATAATAATAGTAATAATAATAATAGTAATAATCACATCATTATTGTAATTAAACATTTATTACTTTTATTTTAAATTCATTTAGTTTTAAAATCTTACTTTGTAAAAGACATTTTTACCTTTTATATCTCCTGTTTATTTTCCTGTTTCTTTTATTCATTTCTATTTCTGTTTTTTTTTCTTTTTGCTGTTTTATTGTCGTCTCTTATTTTAAAAGCAGTACCTCTTAATGTTCATTTCATACTCTCCACCTTCTGACATTTTTCTTTCTATTATTATTTTGCTTTCTGTACGTATTTTTCATTTTCCTCTGTAGATTTGAATTGAATTTGATTATTTTTATATTTTAGTCGCTCTTCACTGTAATGCTCGTGGGGTCACAAGGTCGATAGCTTGATATTTAACATAGAATTAAATGAGAAGGTTGGCTTTGGCATGGAAACCGAATGGGTTGTGAAGAAGACACAGATGACATCACATTACATCTCCAGAAATAATGATCTTTACTAATTCAATACTGATCTAATCTAATCAGTAAAATCAATAACTTTATGGTAATTTCAGGATCAAGTTTTGGAGCTGAAATCCATCCTGATCATGATTAAAGTGAATCAAACTGTGCTGAATGAATGTGTTTCCTGATCTGAACGCAGCAAAGACCTGGAAGATTCTGACCTTCGTAGTGGCCTTACCTGGTGTGGCTGTTTGCATGGTCAATGCATACCTGAAGATGACCACTCACTCCCATGAGATGCCAGAGTTTATTCCATATCCACACCTGCGCATTCGCACCAAGGTGAGCACCGGCTTCAGTCCATTACTGCACAACAGCATGACCACCAGCAGATGACTTGACCCCCTAAACCATCCCTGCACAAACTTCACCCTCGACTTCAGACCCCTTGGACTCTGTGTCTCTGCTTAGTCCAGGTCAGACACTTCTGACCCTGTCTCTGCTTCAGGAGGGGCTTGATATTAGGAATGCTGCAGTCAGACCCTTTTTCCTGGAGATGTCTGTGCGCGGTGCCTCAGCGTTGCACTGAAACCAGCCTTCGTCGACTCCTTGTGAAGCTCTCTCAAGTTCTTGAACCAGCTGTTCAAGGGTGTGGTTATCCCTGTTGCTTGTGCACCTTTTCTAACCACATTTTCCCTGTCCAGTCAACTGTCCATTAATATGCTTTGAGACAGCACTCTGATAACAGCCAGCAATGACCAGCAATGCCTGTCTGTGGCTGACACCTTTTTGTGTGTGTGTGGGGGGTCAAAGATCATCTACTGGACAACTGTGAGGTCAGCAGTCTTCCCCATGGTAGTGGTTGTGTGCTGAACTAGCGATGGTATTTGTACTGTATGAGTAGTAATTTACTCAAACTCTGTCTCACTCTGTCTCTCTTCCTGTCTAACAGCCCTGGCCCTGGGGTGATGGAAACCACTCTCTTTTCCACAACTCTCACACCAATCCCCTGCCCACTGGATATGAGGGCGGTCATCACTGAGCCCAGCACCCCCTGGTGTCCGAGTTCAACGGTGCACCCTAAAACCTGTCCCTGTTCTCGCCGCTCAGCATCTGAACAGAGAGAGACGTCATCAGCTTTGACGCTAATCAAGCAAACGTGTCATTTTGTAAACGTGACCACATTTTGTGTTTGACAAAGTCAATAAATAATCCTTCTAATTTCTTAGCACTCTTCAGACCTTCGTTCATGTCCTTTACGACCATGTGCTGTTAGACACCAACGGCAGACCTAGAGATACACTGGATAAACTGAAACACACTCATCGTCCAAAAGTAGTTGCACCAAAAAGGAATCAACTGACATGGCTGTACCTTGATGGGGACGTTAACAATGCGAGGTTTGCAAATGACTTACGGTTCAAGCTTGGTTGCTCGGTTACTCGTACTATTGTGTTGGTAGCATCTTTTACAAATGAAGGAAACCAAAAGCAATCGGCATTTAGAGGAGGTTGAGAAAGATCCCATTGTCAGGTTCTGGGAACCAAATTGTTATCAATGTAATGCACCGTAGCCATCATTTGTTTGGTATTGTAATCCGCGGCACACTGCTGGTGACAGTAAACAGAAAAAGACACACAGCAGAGACAGGAAGGACCCGGGAGACCTACACAAACCACAGAGAGGGAGAACCGGACTGCTTCACACGCACACAGTGACCAACAGCCACTGCAGACATGCAGTGATCAGTGATACCCTCCATAAGTCCTCCTGGGAGCACCACTGGACTACATGAATTCAGACGGTTGTGATGACTGCCGTTAACACCACGTCATCATTGCCCAACAGTGCAATGGTGGTGTTTCACGGTCATGGAGTCACTCAGAATGGCAGTGGATCATCTTCAGCGACAAGTCAGGCTTTTGTCTGGGTCATCAACACCATGGTCACAGTGTCGCCACACCGACCACCGACCGAAAATATGGGATGCTAATGGATGTGCCATCAGCAGTAACCCTACTGCAAAATCTGCAGGAACTGAGCGAGAACATTCAAGCTAGTTCAAGGTTGTGTTAAACCCAACGCCACACCCAGAGACACTCCTTCTGTGTAGATCAATAAAAATTGATCATATCGCTCCATATTTTTATCATTTATCGTTCCTGGTGACCTTTATCTTCCTCCCCAGCAGCACTGCAATCCCACACTTCCTTCTGGGTGCAACTATTTCTTTGGATGGTGAGTGTAAAAACAAACACGTACAACAAAGACGGAACACAGAAGTGTGTTTCGGTGCCAAGAGTGGTAATTACACTGTTATAAGACCTAGAAAAAGGAGAAACCAGATTTAGTGCAGAGACGTTTTATTCCAATGCTTCATGAGGACAAAGATGAATCTGATTTGGCCTTTTGATACAGAATATTATTTGTATATTGAAGCTTCCACACAAAAACCTCGGATCTCCAAAGCAGCAACTTTACAGTAGAAGAAACAACCTAAACTTTCAACGGACGTCAATGTAGGAAGTCATTTTGGAGCGTTTCTATTCATCCATTCTTCAACAGGTTTGGATACGATGTAAAGATCAACTTGCCGGATTCACGTTATGAGAAAAAGTGAAAAACAGGAGACATGGAGATACAAGATTTTTTGCGTGACAGCGACGGTGTTCAGCCCAAGATCGCGCCGACCTTAAAGCAGTTGACTTCAGTCTGGTTTGACACTTCATACATTCAGGTTTTTTTTTCTGTATTTTTCCTTTTTTACAAAACTTTGAAATGAAAAATAGAACGTAAACAGTACTCTATCCCTGTCATTTCCTTAATAAACATAGTAATACACTGTACAAGCTCACAAACTACTTCAGTACATAGAGCTTTTCTGCTTATAATACAACAAATCACTGAGTAAACAAAGTAGCATCTGAACGCAGCATCGATATATCCTTTACACCCATAATTCGAGAAAATTCATTCATGAACGTTGATGGGTGGACAGATCATCATCGTCTCCTCTGAGAAATAAAGAGGGGAAAAATACAGAAGTACATGAACAGTAGCTCATTCGACATGGAGGTACTAAACTAATGGCACTGGTCATAAAAAATAATAATAAATTATCTAATAAATCCACTTTATGTCTGTAATGCACAGGGGAAAACTAAATCTGGTCCAAAACGCAGATAAAAAAAAGGATTTCCTGTTTCCAACGTTCCCAAACACTTTGCATCCACTGCCTTCTTGGGCTTCCAACTTCTCAGCAGTTACACCTCCACACTGGTCCACTTCACCACTCTCTCCCCGATCTCCGTGTCCTGTACTGCTCGTTTGCACTGAAGGACTGGTACGGAGGGTCTTACTATCCCATATACAGTTTCTCCACTTGATTGCTGGTACTGAACAGTAAAACTATGACATATGATCCATAAATACATGGACGTCAGTCCTAATGGCCCAATAAGCCACGAGTATATTTATATAAAGCTTCCCGACTGCGAGAAAGCCTTTCTATGCCCTCATTATTGAAATGCTAGTTCAGAGCAAGCTCTTCCAACTTCGTTTGTAATTCCGTGTTAAAGACACACTAGAATTCCTGACTGGAAACAAGTCCAAGCACCACACATTAACGACATCAGCTTAGAGCCATAGTGACCAGACTGAGCAGGTCCTGGCACAGGTTCTCGGTGCTGTCCACCTCCCTAGCCAAGCGGAGGAAGCAGTCGGCGGACAGGGATGGAGGCATGGTGGAACTCTGGGCCTCCTGAGGCTGCAGGAGCATTGACAGGCAGGCCCGACTCAAACTGGAGTAGTAGTAACGCTGAGCGAACGAGTACGCCTGAGGGAAGAGGTACTGCAGAGAGCGGACTCCAGCGTCGTCCTCCACTGAAGATTTCTCTCGTATGGTCTTGGAGAACTGTGCTGACGGCTGGGTCAAATCTTTACACGCAGACCCCACGTCAGGCTTGGTCGTTTTCGCCTGGTCTTCTGATGCACTGGCGTTAGACAGACTTCTTCGTGGAGACGCCAGAGAAGAAAGCAGGGATACACACAGGTCCTCAGCTTCCTTCTGTAATGCAGGCACCAAAAACCTACTGGCTCCAATCATCACCTCAGCCAAGGGGCTTTTCTGGAAGGCTTGATGGTCCTTCAGACCTCCAGAAATCATAGAGGTCAAAACATGACAACGTCCAGCACCGTCATCTATATTCAACCGGCAGCCGTGAAGATAATGAAGGACAGGGAGCAGCATCCCACTGCTCACGTCTCTGATGGGAATGGAATCGGACTTGCGGGCTTCGTCAAACCCACCGTTCAGCAAAGCACGGAAGTAGTCCGATCCGGCTTCTTCCTCGCCCTCATCTCCAGCAACTGCTCCTCGATTAGCCGTAAGCAGAGTTCCATCATCCAAGAGAAAGCTGAGGTTGTGGGCTGAAGCTTGGTAAGGACAGAGGCAGGAGGCCTCGGGACAATGAGCTGACTCCCTTTCTACAGATGGAGGCTTTTGACTTGGACTGACCGGTACGTCTGCTGTAGCATCTAATCCATTCTTTCGTCCGTCCAACTCCACTTTGGAGGCCGCCAGTATACTAGAGAGGCAGCCAATCAGAAGGGAGATGTAGAGGGAATGCAGTTTGGAGACGGACACCTGTTCAGGTGCACACAACCAAGCCGAGAGGAATGTTCTACATTTATCAGAGTGGCTGCTTTCGTCTTCACCGATATCCATCCAGTTGAGAGGTTCAAGAGCAAAGGTCAAGCCTCCACTGTCCAAGAGGAGCTTCTTCAGAAGAACCCGGTTACTGCGAAAGGGAAATAATGGGGTCACTTCACAAGCCTTTAAAATCGAGTGCATCGTATCAGTGTGATCATTAAACGAATGTAAACAATTATTCAATCAATTATAAATAACAATAATCATCAATAATAACAATTAATTACGTAAAAAACAAAAACACATGTGGACAAAAGTATTGGGACATCTGCTCATCTCATCTCAAGATCAAGGGTATTAAAAACTCTCTAGTCTAGTCTCTAGTATCCATGCTTTCTTCTAGATTTTGGAGCATTGCTGTGAGCATTTGATTGCATTCAGCAAAAAGGACATAAGTGTGGTCACTCCAAAAGTATCAGATGGAGCACCATCACTCCAGAGGACACAGTTCCACTGCTCCACACCTGAATGCACTTGCATTTGCACATCTGTGTCAGCAATGTGCAAACTTCAAATAGCTGAATGCATTGATTATAAGGGCTGTTCACAAACCTTCGGATATATAATGTATGTTTTCTGCCCCCTGGTGGATTATCTGTGTACTGCGTGCCCCAGACAACATGCATATAGATCCCCCCCAGAACTGGGGCCTGGAAACCCTGACACCAACAGCACCTCACACAAGCATTAAACAGCCAAACATACCTGGTTATCAAAGGTAAGGAGAGCACACAGTACAGCTTATCGGATTCTGAGCCTGAGAGGAAGATATGGCTGAGAACGCCGGAGCCAAATCCAGTCTCGCTCTGAATGCGCACGTTGGATAACAGACCCTGACCTACGAGAGAGGGAAAGCAAATGAAATACTATCATTTCAATTCTTTCAATCCATTTCAGTCAAATCAAATTCATTTGTATAACGTTTGACAACTTTGTTACAACCGACTCGCGAGGGGAGACCCCTCCCCCTCTGGTCAAACTACTCATTCATTCCTGGAGCAGGAACGAGAGACACCATTCTCGAAATTATATCACTCCAAAACTCATTATCGTGCATCAGAACGAGACGGCACAAACCTAGCTGTCGGATTTTGACCTTCACGCGATCAGACTGTCTTTCCCTTCTCCTTCCATCCCTTCCTCGCTCCGTCTCTCCCAGGCACAGTCTGTGTCTGATCAGAGCCACCGACCCAGTTCGAATGAGAGCCTGCAGGCAGTTGGGGTTACAGCTGAGCCTCCCCAGCATGCGGAAACATCGACTGCTGGGGTCTTGGTGGTGGGTGAGGTAGTACAGCAGGCCGGAGATCACGGAGGCGTTTATGAGCACACCACTGGGATCTGTGGCGTGAGAGAAGCGAGACAGCAACAGCAGGATGGGGGATTCCGGGGTCCAGGGTTCAGGGTGGTATGGGTGCTGATAGATTGGTATCTTTGGCACCATTGGGGGGACATCCAAAGAAACCAGACTGGAGCGAGAGGTTGTGGAGGACGAGGAGGAAATAGAAGAGCAGGAAGAGGATGATGAATACGTCCGGAGTCGCTTTCTGGGAGGGGACGGGACTTTAAGGGGACAGATGGGGGGCACTGGAGGTTTGGGTTGTGGAGTTGAGGTGCAGGTGGGCATTAAAGAGGAAGGAGAAGTGGGGGAGGTTTTATTCTGCCCACTCTGTGGGGTCACTGGGAGAGGAGAACCAGAGCCAGAAAGACGGCAGGGTTTGGGCCTTGGGGACAAGTGCGGCTTCAGTTGAGGCAGAGCTGTACAAGGAGCATCGCAAAGAGAAGTAAGACTTGATGATGATGAGCAAGTGGATGAAGGAGAGCAGGAGGGATGAGGGGTGCCCATGTCGCCATCTGTCCCACAGGGAGATTCCATCAGCTCCCCTTCTGAAGAGATCAAACCTTCAGACACCAGCCAGGACCTACAGCAAAGCGGTCAAGTGTGGATTAATTGCTGAAAGTGTAAAATATGGAACACAATAGAGTACAATAGAGGAACAATTTAGGAACAATGTGGGCTCACCTGAGGCTGAGGAAGCTGGAGGAACCCTGCTCCTTCCCAACCTCCTCCCTTCTGCTCCCTTCAGGAGGAGGAAAGTCAAACGAATCAAAGCAGGACGTCATCAGCTCAGTACTGGAAGCTGAGGACAGACTAGGGTCCATCTTGCCTGCACTGAGCTCCTCTCCTTTGGCCAGATCCACCAGCCGCTGAACTAGAAGGGGCACCAGGCCCAGCTCCTGCAGCTGCTCCAGAGCTGCCTCATCGTAAACGAAGTCCACACAAGCTAGAATGGCCAGTCGAGTGAACGGATGGTTCTGATGGGCGGCCAGGAAGCCAATCAGCACCTCCAGCCCACCGCTCTCTTTCACTTTAACCCGGTTTACGGCCTCTTTGCAGCAGAGACATAAAGCTTTGAAGAAGACACCTGACCTTAACGGATCCTTTTTAACTTCTTCTGCAAATTTATGAATGACACCCAGGGAGCCCACCAAGGGGCGCAAGCAGCCTTGAGAACACAAGTTGGCCAACGTCTTCAAAGCCAGCTCCTCCAGAGGTGGCCCTCCCTCTCCTGAAGCCAGCAGGCCGAGCTGAGCCATCGCACCGGACATGGACACCTCTCTGGCACATTCCGTACCACAGCCTCGGGTCAGTTCATGGAGCGCACGGAGGGCTGCTCGCCTCAGGCCTGCGGGGTATTCTGGAGTGATGAAAAGCGCCAAGGCTGGCAGGGCTCCCTTGGACAGCAGCGAGAGGCGGTTGGCTGGGGTGTCCGACAGGTAGAGCAGAGCACGGGCGGCGGACTGAGCGCGCTCCAGTTTGGGGCAGAAAGGCATCGGAGGTGGGGGGAGGGCCGAGGGAGAGGCAGGAGTGGAGGGAGGGGAGGGACAAGATGGAGAGTTGGAGAGAGCCAGGCAGAGCAGAAGGGGAGGAACACCACCTATATGACAAAGATAAACAAAAACGCATTGATCATGGATTTCTGTACCAGACAGACACGACTAGATGTCCTTGTTCTACATCGCCAGTCAAAAGTTTTAGAACATCTTTCAATGACTTTCTTAATGCAGCTCCACCATCAAAACCTGTTCTGTAACCATGATTTACTTCCACTGCTACAGACCAGCTGCAAACTATGAACCAATGAGTAATCAGATAATGACGAGACGACATTTTCCAGTAATCCAATTACTGTTATTATAAAAATGATAAAAATTCAGCTCCTTTCCTGACAATTTTGCTGATCTCCATGGCTTTGGAATACTGGAGGAAACTGGAGACAAGCAGACAATATGGAAACTCCACCCAGATAGGGACTTAAACCCAAGAACAGTGTTGGACTTGAATTCTTCAATGTCAATAAAAGCTGGGGGTGTTCTAAAATATGAGGGCTCTTCCAGAGTGTGCAAGGGGTCTCACTTACTCTAACAAACTGACCTAATAGGATAAAGAAGATGCTCCAAAGGCTGGACTGCCCCCATGATAATCAACTAGATGATCACTTTAATATGACAGCTAATAAAGCAGAGAGCACAACACACCTGCAGAGTGAACCTGTTCAGAGCCCTCAGGGTCCATGGCCAGATTTCCTAAAGCACGAGCTGCTCGATTCTCCACCGTCTCCACCGATGCATGTTTCTTAAGAACGTCCACTGCAAATGTTAAACAGCACCACATAAATCTTTCAAGTACACACACACACAGTTCTCTTACCATTCGCACTGGGAGGCTGAACTGCTGCAGCACAAAGTGAAAACCGTAGAACTCACCAACGACAGAAACGCCATCCAGCTTCCTCACCTGAAAACGGAGATAGAAATAAAATCCAATTAGAAACCAACCCCTCAAACCCCCTGACTTGTGCTGTTGTGTTGGTAGCATCCTTTGCAATTCGAGCAGTTGGAAAAGATCTCTGGGCTCTTGTTACCTCTGCATGCTGTTGGTGGCAGTGCATGGTTGTCCGACATGCATGGAGTGACGCAAAAGCCACAATTACGCACATTAAGCGAGCAGTGATGCCCTCCATGAGTCATCCTGTTATTGCCAGCACCATTGACAGACGGCTGCACAATGCAGGACTACATGCATGCATGCCAAGACGTCTGGCAAGCTGCATTAAACCTGACGCCGTACTGAGAGGCACTACTTCTGTATGTGTAGATCAATAAATATTGATAATATCAGTTCAAAATCCCTTCTCAACAGCACTGCAACCCCATGCTTCCTTCTGGGTGCAGCTATTTGATGAGTGTCTGTTCACTTTTGCTGTTTCAATGAAAAAGTTGGTGTCAGGTCCCCTACTATCGTCCATCCCCCATATAACGGTTGCTTTGGGCTTTTGTCCAATCCAAGAAATTCCCAATTCCCAACTAGGCTTTATGCCCAAGTGTCCGACGGATAACAGGTGTCCTTGCACTGGACCTAACATGATCTAATGCAATCAAGCAAAATATGTCAAAATATTAAAAATCCTCCTGATGTCACCGCTTACCTCCGCTCGAGTTTCCCTTTCAGTGCAGCAGTTGGCCAGGATGCTGAGAGCGAGATCCAAGATTTTCCTGGAGTTTTCAGGCCTGCGCAGGATCTCCATTAGGGGAGGCAGCCCTCCCTTGGCCTGGTACTGCACTATCCTGCTCCTTCCACCTTTGATGTGCAGGGTCCGGATGGCCACCAGGGCCTTCCACTGGCCAGCTTTGAGTCTCTTATCTGCCTCTCTTCCACTGACAGGTTTATTATTATCTGCCCCAGTCAGTCCACTGGGTCTCTCTGCTGAGGAGCTCTGTTTGTTTAACTGGGCCAGGCACCATGAGAGTGAAGACTCCACAGCCTCCGAGGAGGCCTCTCTACCACTGGCTGTACCTTTGAGGTGCTTCCTTTCCCTCCCTGCCTGGGTTGCCATTGTCAGCTCCTGACCTTCCCTTCCTAGTGGTTCAGTGGTTTTAAGCTTATTCAGAACAAGAGTTCTTAATATTGAGCTCCATGGTCAGAAAGGCTGAACACAAACTTTGATTTGAGGCAGAATCGCCTTAAAAACTACACATCCCAGAATGCCACCTACAGTGTGGAGCGCAAAGGCTGCTGGGAGTTGTAGTTTCCCGGCCGCCGCCTCGCCCGCTCGGTATAAACAGCAGGCCTGAAAGTAGGTCAATCCCAAAGTAAACCCAAACAGCAAGCACTAGAACCCACTCTGTGGGCGTGTGTTAATATTTAGTCGCAGAATGAGAATGATTTTACAATCGTCTACCTTCCTCACGGCCAATTTCGTACGTTCAAACAAACGCAATCGCCTCGGTTTCGCACTGACGCCATCTTTCGCTGAACGACGATCAGGGAGGGAGAGGCGGAGGAGAGCGGCCAGACCCGCCGCGTGGGCTCATGGCATATGTAGTCTCACATAAAGAGATTTCCGTCATCATTAATCGACATTCCAACCAATGCCCATGTTTAACAGCCGAGATGTTCACACGTATATCCACGTACTGGTCTAAAACACAAAAGAAGCACGAACGCTGTTTGAAACGAACAATAATCCCGCGTATGTCTAACTGAAAACCACATTTCCCATCATCCTCCACCCGAATCCGCCCTGTTTAGGGTCAGATTGTTGTTATAGTCACCGATGTTTGGAAGAAGTCATCGCAACGAAGCCCCGCGTTGTTAAAATCCGCGATTACAGCGACTGTGTTTAATAAACGAGTGAATGAACCGCAGGGATGGAAGTGATCGAGTCGATAGTCACGGACGGTATTGAGGTAGAAGAGTCAACAGCCACGGTTTCCACTCTGGAGTCTGAAAAGTCCAAAGCAGGTAAATGAGACGAGAGTGTTTATTATTCATTTATTCATTTTTATTAATTAGTTCATTTTTTTATTAATGCATTTTTTATTAATTCGTTTATTTTTAATTCTTAACTCATCTATATTTATTCATTCATTTTTGTTCATTCCTTTATTTTTTGTTAATTTATCTTTATATTAGTTCATTTATTTTGTTCATTCCTTTATTTTTTGTTAATTTATTTTTTACTGTTTTGTTCAATGGGTTATATGAACATAACATCATAATTATATATCTTTAATTAAAACCTTTGAAAGTAGCCATCTATCAAATGAAGAGCCTCAGCTTTTTATTGCTGAGAGTCAGTAAATACATTGAATTTAATAAGAGGTGTGGCTTATATTTCAATTTGTGTCAATATTATTTCTCAGGTTGATAATCATATTTAAAAAGAAAAGTAAAATACATTTAAATATTTATATCTGATCTAAATATACACTGTAGATTTGCATTTGCATATTTCCATAAAAAAACAAATATACTGTTTATGTATTATAATGTACTTTATCAAGAGTATTATTCAAGTATTTTAATAAACTGCTCTTTTCCTGTAAGAGTTTATCTGGACATTACAAGCAACGTGGCATCTGGTTCGTGTTCGTCTGGAAATGGACCAGGAGTTCGACCAGCCTGTATGCAAAAAGAAAAAGCTTTGGGAGACAGTGGCCGAGAGAGTGACCACCAGGTTAAGAGAAGAGGGCTACCAGGACGTGGCAGTGAAGGCTTTCGAGTGTGACCTCAAGTGGAGAAACATGCTGGCAACGTACCGGAAGAACACTGAACGGGCTAAGAGACTCGGACCCCACAGCGTGCACTGGGAGTTCTTCAAGACCATGCACGAAGTTCTGGGCCGGAGCTATGAGGAGATCGAGGCTCAGCGCAGAGCCAAGCTGAGCAGCACCAAGGTGGGCAAGGCCATGGCTAATAAACGCTACACACCGATATTACCCACTCCAACTCTAACAACCACAGCAACCCCTCCCATCAGACCCCCACAGGATGTCCTCCAGCTGTACCTGGAGCTGCAGGAGAGGAAGCTGAACATGTGGGCACAGCAGAAGGCTCTGGAGGAGAGGAAGATCGAGGCCATCAATAACCTGGCCAGGGCCATCAGCAGCCTGGCCCAGGACCACACAGCGCAGGTGCCCAGAGAGCCCACAGTCTCTGACCCACTGTCTTCACTTTCATCCCAACATTAGGACATTCACTGTTTCAGAAGATCTTACTTTTTACCCAGAGGTTGGGTTTTTACATTTAATATAGATGGACAATTTTGTTTTGTCCAGACAGTAGGGCTGTGTCTCAAAAAGAACCTGTTGATTACATGTATCACAATACAGGACTGCATTTCAGCATCTGATTAAAAGAATGATTTTATGCCAGTATGTCTGTGTTCATCTGTTCCTGAGAGTTCTATATACAATACCAGTCAAATCTGCTAATTACAAAATGGACAAAAATATTGGGACACTTCAATAGAGGTATTGTAAAGAGTGTATCCTGCTTATGTTGGAGTAATGGTCTCTACTGTCCAGGGAAGGTTTATCCCAGGTTTGGGAGCAACTGCTGAAGTGTGAGGCTGCATACAGACCCTTAATATGGTGTTTATATCCAATACTATTCAAATATATTGAGTGAACAAAATATTTTGTTCATAACGAAAAAAGTCAATCCCTACAACTACATTTATTGTCTGTTGGCCATGTTTTTTTTAATTATACAAAACATTTCTATTTGTTTTTACAGGAATGGACAGACATTATTTCCTTTAAGGAAGATGTGTGTGTTTGTGTGTGTGTGTGTATATATATATATATATATATATATATATATATATATATATATATATATATATATATATATACACACACACACACACACACACATAGTGTGTATAGTATATTGCACATCAGTCTGCAAGCGGGCCCCTAGAATCCACAGTAAGCAGTGTTTCTGGGTTTCCATTTTAATTTCTGCAAGTACAACAATGATTTCCCTCCTCATTTAAGCAATCGAACCAGTTATTAAATTGCATGGGTTGGAGCACACTCATCTGTACCGCTCTAGAACCATAACATTAAAAATTATATTCTGGTAGTTTGTCAGAGAATGAAATGCAGGTGACGAGAAAGTTGATTATCTTCAAGACCGTGGTCATAATATTCATTGGCGGACAATGTTCAGTATTCAATGCCCAATATTCAGATATGCTCAAAGTGCCACTTCAATGATACTGATTTAAAAAATACAAATAAAAAATATTCAATCACAAGCTTTTTGCAATGTGCACTTATTATTGTAACACTGTGCCACCATACTAACACTAGAGATTCATACATTTCCACAGCTGGTTCTCAAATCCTCTTTCCTCATTCTGTGACACAGACTGGCTCATGTGGTTATGGTGGTTCTTTATGTCGATTATGTTCTTGTTCTCCTTGGATCACCGCCTTATTGAGGTGGAGAGGTTTGCGTGCCTGAGTGACCTTAGCAGATATGTTGTCAGGGAGCAATAGCCCCTGGTTAGGGTCTCCCAGGGAAAACTGGTCCTAAGTAAGAGACCAGACATTTGACAAGTGTGATCCAGATGGACCCCATAAGCAGAAATAATAACAGAATAACGGAGTTTCCCTTGCTGGGAATAGGGCCAGCGGGGCCGCACCCGGAGCCAGGCCTGGGCGAGGGGCTCCCGGGGGAACGTCTGGTGGCGAGGTCTTCTTCCATGGCTGGAACAGTCAGAGCTGTTGTGGTGGCATGAGGAAGGCCAACTCAGGTGATGCTAAATGTTATGGTTGATCAGTGTCTTTTTAATCTCTTATGTTTTACAGTGTGAATAAAGGACATTTTAGCTATATTC
Source organism: Acestrorhynchus altus (assembly GCA_034509495.1). NCBI lineage: Eukaryota > Metazoa > Chordata > Actinopteri > Characiformes > Acestrorhynchidae > Acestrorhynchus > Acestrorhynchus altus. Next base: position 22,468,201 of record CM067520.1, read on the forward strand.
TAACATAAGGGAAGAGTTTGGTGTGAGTTGAGTTGGACTGCTCAGAAGAAGCTTCAAATGTCAAATTATATATTTTTATCGAAATAAATACAAAAAATACATTATATGTCTGCATTTATTACAAAGAGGAAAAACAAGGGGGCTCAGAGTGGGGTTCTAAAACGCTAGCACTATGATCCAAGGGTTGCAGGTTCAAATCCCAGGTCAAGCTGCTTGCCATCAGCAGCCGGAGTCTGAGAACAAAATTGGCCGTACTTTCTCTCCACATAACAATGCTGGTCGGCACAGGCATCTGTTAGCCCTTGTATCGGAGCTGGGTACCTGGTGCTTTCCTTCGAGTACGATGGCTGTCCCGCAATGATGCAACAGCAGTTCAAAATTATGTGGCTGGCTTCATATGTATAAGAGGAAGCATGTGCTTGTCTTCACCATCTTAGTGTTGGGAGCATCATAAGTGATGGGGGTGTTCTGATGTTCCATTTCCACAGGAAACACTCATCACAGTCCTCGCGCAGTAGTACAATGAAATTCAACCTCGGAATTTGACCTGAATGTGACAGTGAACCCACAAAGACCACTCAGAGAAAAGGGCAGCCATCGGGGTCTTACTCAAAGACACCTCAGCTGTGGAAGCAATGTTCCTTCACTCCCCACATCCCCCATCTCCTACCAGTCTAGGGGACTGAAACAATGACCTTCCAGGCCCATGGCTACTTCTCTAACCTTCAGACAGCAACGCCTCCTAAATGGAGCCAAGCAAGCCAGGAGTCAAACATAGAATCTTCTGATCAGTTGTGGGACGCTTTATCGTATTGTGACATTTTTGGTTTCAGTATTTAATAAATAAATACATCAAATGCTTTACAGTGCACATCATTGGTATATAATCCTGAAATATTACTCTACTGCCTCAGATGCTTCTTTTACATCTGATGCTGCTTCTGCATCTCTCAGCTTGTCAAAAAATGCATGCATACAGCTGTCCATGAGGGATTTGTGTTTATTGCAGAGGCATAAATGTGACTTACACTCCTCACTCAAAGGTGGAGCCCAGGAGCAAATATACCTACTTCCACATCATGCTGCTTTAATCCATCCCCGACTCTAAGGCACTGTACAAAAGATTTACAATAGTGTCCCTCAGAGATACGCCAGCCTCCTCCTTCCTTCCCTCCTCTTCATCCTCCCTTATCTCCCGCTCCACCTGCCCCTTGGTCACTTGCCCCATATCTAGAAATATATTGTGGAGGATACAGCATGTTAACACCACAGCTTTTGCCCTCTCAAAATTGCCCATGTCCAAGTACCTCAATTTCTGGAAACGTTCTTTCAGGTCTGCCACGGCCTGATCGAAACGGCCCAGGTGAGACTCCACAGACCTGTTGTAGAGATTTTCCTGTGGACTTCGGCCCGGGTAGAATGGGGTCAGTATTTGTCCGGTAAGTGGGTATCCCACTCTAGCCAAGAGGCAGGTTCCTGGAGGCATGAGTTCAGGGTTTTGTTGGAGTTTCTGGCACAGGGAGCTTGCCCTGTCCCTGTCGGAGCCTCTGCTGATACAACAGTGTATAAACCGACCTTCACTGTTGCACACCAGCTGCAGGTTTAGCCAGGAATCTGGATGGGGCTCCTTCTTCAGTCTCTTTGTGTCCGGCGTGCCACTCTCCACATTCTGCTTGCTGATTGGGAGGCGGATGGGGATGCGAGTGTATCCCAGTACCCCAAGGACCCGAGGTAAACCCCTCTCCTCCAGCCTTTCATCCGAACCCAGCCAGCTGGAGAAGGGAAGCAGGTGCTCTATGGATTCCTCACCTAAGGGTGGAGAGGTGTGATATAGAAAGTGCATTCACAACTACAGTTTGTGTGGATTTGACCATTTAATTCAAGAGTAAACCAAACTAATGACTGAGGTTTTAAATAAGACCTCCAAGGTCCTCTCTAAAATACCATCTGTACAAAGATCAACACAAACATCACATAACTCAAAGAATTCCACATGGAGGAGCGGGAAAATCTGTCTATCAGTCTCTGACTGTAAGTTATAGGAATCATCTGATTGACATTATTTCAGCTAAAAACAAACTTATTAAATTTGTGGTAAATCAAGGGTGTTAATAGGGATTTGGAACATTTCTGTAAATATTTGATTGTATTCAGCATCAGCGAGGTCAGGTACTGATGTTGGATGATTTGTTTTGGCGCTCCAGCTTATCCAAAAGGTACTGGACAGAGCTACTTCACTCAGGAGAACATATTCAACTGCACCTTACCTGCTGGAGAGCTTTATACCCCTCTACTGAACGCTGGGCACTGGACACAAAGGGTGACCATGAGCTGATTTGTGGATACTTCTGAATGCCCCATTCTATTGATAATATTTTTATTGTCCACAGAAAAGCATTGTGTGCACAAATTAATGTTTACATTTTGGAACCACACCTAATGCCAGCTGTGGGCTAAGTGGCTATAAAGCTTTGGAGCAATGGAACAGTGTTTTCTGGAATGATGGTGCTCCCTCTATTACTTTTGGTATGAGTTGGGGAATTCAGAATTAGGCAGAGTGGTCATCACCCAAAGGCACACCTTTACTAACCAACTTGCTGCTAAATGCATCAAATCCTCACCGCAATGTTCTAAAATCTAGTACAAAGCCTTCCCTTTGGCAGTAGAGACAGTTACTCCAACAAAAGCAAGATCAACTCTTTAATACCCTTGATTGTAGAAGAAATAATGAATGAATAGCTGTCCCAATACCTCTGTCTATAGAGTGAGTTTGTCTTAATGTATACTGACCAGTGGGCCATCGAATCAGCTGATCTTGCAGTGTATTGACCCGGTCACAGAAAGAGAAGAAGATCCTGTGGATGTTGCCTTTCTCCAGGTGGAAGGTGGAGGAGACGCTGCGGTAGCTGAGGCGTTTGGACAGCAGGGTGAGCGACAGGAACACAGTGTGAGGCAGGGACAAACGTGCTCTCCCGGTCAGCCGGCTTTGACTGTGGCTCGAGCTTGAGTTCTGTAGGAGAGCTGTGATGTACTGCGAGGAAGAACGATAAAAAGCTCAGAGAAGGTGTAGAACGCAAAGTGCGGCATGCAAACACGCTGCTGTTCTGTCTTAGAACGGTTCACGTAGGTTGTTTGTAACATACCTGTACAATGGGGTTTCCCTCTATTTCACCGACATGCTCCTGCTGCTCAGAAACGCACCCCTCGTCCGGGAACACGGCCGACACAGGCTGCTCGGACAAATGAATGGTCACAGTTTGTGCTTGCTCTTGTGTGAACGACATCAAGTCTTCTTGTTCAGACACTTGCATTAGAACAGGGCTGCACTGAGCCTGGATGCTGGCCATCAGATCAGCCTCAATGATCTCCTCCACTGCCTGGTCCAGGCGCTGATCGAGCTCCCAGTGACCTAGAGGCTCCCATTCAAACTGCATGATGTCCATCATGAAGCGGCCAGCTGCTCCAAGACAGGCTTTATGAATCTCCATCTAGAGAGAGGAAATCAGGAATGCACTCACTGGACCACATACTTACAGACACTGTTGCACAATCTTAATGGACAGTTAGTGTTAGGCATCACCTCATTAGTGGTCAGGTTCTGGCCACAGAGATGCCTATCAACCAGGATCAAATACCTCTATTCTCACAACATGCTGCTTTAATCCATCCCTGACTCTAACGCACTGTACAAACGATTTACAACAGCATCCCTCGGAGATACACCACCCTCCTCCTTCTTTCCCTCCTCTTCATCCTCCCTTATCTCCTACTCCACCTGCCCCTTGGTCACCTGCCCCATATCTACAAATATATTGTGGAGGATACAGCATGTTAACACCACAGCTTTTGCCCTCTCAGAATTGCAAATGTCTAACTACCTCAATTTCTGGAAACGAGGTCTGCCACAAAATAAAGTCTAATAAAGTGACCAGTGAGTGGAGCAGGAGGGGGGTGTTTCTAATAAAGTGGCCAGTGAGTGGAGCAGGAGGTGGGTGTTTCTAATAAAGTGACCAGTGAGTGGAGCAGGAGGGAGGTGTTTCTAATAAAGTGGCCAGTGAGTGGAGCAGGAGGTGGGTGTTTCTAATAAAGTGGCCAGTGAGTGGAGCAGGAGGTAGGTGTTTCTAATAAAGTGGCCAGTGAGTGGAGCAGGAGGTGGTGTTTCTAATAAAGTGACCAGTGAGTGGAGCAGGAGGTGGGTGTTTCTAATAAAGTGACCAGTGAGTGGAGCAGGAGGGGGGTGTTTCTAATAAAGTGGCCAACGAGTGGAGCAGGAGGTGGCCAGTGTATTATGTGCGTTTACTTCACCTGTTAAACGTGATAAACTAGATTTGACTGGTTGATCTGCTGATTCTATTGGCAATAACTTAGCAGTTCAGTTCAGTTCAGTTCGGTTGAGTTCTGTTAGCACTCTGAGCTTTGTTATTGTCCGCTTTTCCAGTGTAAATGAGACTAAATGAGCTGTAACTCTGCCGGAACGTCTTCCAGCTGCACACGCTGGTCCTGAGTGCGGGTTTGTGTACTTACCGCGGCCGGCAGCTCAACTCCACACCTCCATCACCAACGTTTAATAACACCACCGCCAACAGCCAGACAGGGCTGCGCATGCGCGCTGACACGCGGCAGCGTAATACTAGTGTCACGTGACTTCAGAATCAACACAACAGTCTGTTTCTAATAGAGTGGCCAGTAAGTGGAGCAGGAGGGGGTTTCTCAGAAAGTGGTGAGGTGAATTTGTAACCCAACAAAAGTCAAATTTTTAGTATTTCTATTCATTCTTGTTTTTGTAATAGTCCAGTGGTTGTGGGAAAGTTATAAATGGTATGGAGCTCTCTCTCTCTCTCTCTGTGTCAAAAGTTCATATGGTCTGTTAAAGAGGCCACTTCCTAAGAGAGCGGGGCTTTACTATCTATCCATTACATCCTTCCATGGATTCCAAGAGGAAAGAGGTTTTCCATATGTGGGGGCCCCCAGATTTGTGTGAAGTTCAGGGTATAGAGAGAGAAAAGTTCAGACCGAAGGGCAGAATCCTGCATTCGGCCAAGAGGGTTGTCTGGGAAAAGACGTGGTTTCCTGTATTGACTGGTCTTCTTTGTAATAAAACTTATTATTCAACCAAGACTGTCAGCAGAGATTTCTTCTGACCTCTTCACAGCATCACCAAACAAATAAACAGCAGAGGCAGAAGGTAGGTGTTTCTAATAAAGTGTCCAGTGAGTGGAGCAGAAGGTAGATGTTCTTAATACTACAGCTCTTCAGTTAAGAAAACAGAAGTGGTTAACTAGAACCTGCCTTTTTGAAACCCATCATTAATGATACATTGCTTTACTTTGTCATAGCATACATCCTACACACCAGCATCAAAGAGGAAAGAAACGCTACGGCTCACACAGAGTGTGAAAAGGGTCGGTTTTAATTTAAACATGATTACAGATACTGCTGCATTGCGTTGTTCATCAAGGTTTCTTCCTTTTATAATTTCCAAAAAGAGCACTGAGGAACCGTTCACGCCACTCCGAAAGAGGAAGTTCCCAAAAACAAGACAGCAGGAGTTCTGTTTGTGGGATGAACACCATGTCAGCATTTGTTAAAATTAAACAATCGAGGGTTTATATACGATTATGCCTTGTTCATACTGGTCTGCAAAATGTAACAAGCCATTCTCTCTGTCTCTCACTCACTGTCTCTCACACTCACACTCACACAAATAAATCAACCATGCGTTTACACTTCCCCTTTGGTTTAAATACAAAAACAAGGGAATTGAACAAAATGACAGTGCGTCACCTTACAAATTAAACATGATGGTAGAACATACCTTCCAGTATGGTGGTATAAAGAAAAGCAAAAACACATCCAGAAGCAAAAACGCAAATACAAAACATTTCTACAATGAATCTACCACAGCTGTGGAGTATGGACTTTTAAATGACCTCAGGGGACATGACTTCCACATCCGTTCTGAGCAGTTTCCTGCGCATTTACGCTAAATTAGAGGACGTAAAACTTAGACACCTACTTTTTACATCCCCCAATGGCTCTTTGTAAAACTGAGAAACTAAGGGCCCTAAATAATGAATAATAATAACATGTCAATATTTATGAACACAGAACATACTGTTAATACAATTCAAGAGGGGACTGTAAAAATCCACAGCCACTCCAGCCCCAAAACACACCCTCCCCCTCTTTACACAAGGCCAAAACACACAAAGCACAAAGCTCACTTCTCCCAAACTTAAACATGTGAATTAAATAAAATGGTATGATTTTTAAATAGTCTGTAATTTCACCACCCCTCCTCTAGGCCTCAACAGTCTGACCAATGAGCAATTTATCCAGAAATGCATGGAGACACATGAGCAAATCAAAAATGTGCCCTAGCATATATACGGGGTGGCAGGTTACAACCTTCGCACTTGAACAGAGAACGGGTGCATGAAGGGTTCGAGATTAACACAGTCAGTCAGAGAGCCAGTGGCCAGAGAAGGGCTGCAAAGGAGAATAATTCAGAATTTCAGCAACAGTCACAGCATCACACAGGATCACTCAATCTCATGCATCCCCCCCACCCCCAATTTCCCTTCGCATCTCAACACACTGCCATCAACCTAATTCTCTACATGCCTGATGTTTCCCCCTATTCCCTCCCTTTATCTCCCCCCTCCTGCCCTCCACTGTCTGTCCTCCATTGCTTCACTGGACCGCCTGCTCATTGGCAGTGCTGCCGGAGTCCTGGGGCTTCATCACATCGGGCAGTTCGGGAGGACTGGAGAAAGGTTCCACTCTCAGAGGCTCAAAGGCATCATCTGAGGAAACAAGCAAAGTTCAGTCAACTCACAGTTAACAGGCAAATTGGAGATGCCCTGTAGATCAGGGAATACACAGCTACCAATTAGGACTGGCTATCCAATTCAATACTTTCAAGGGTATTGACCGAATAATGTCAGTACTGCTGCATGCACTTGACAAACTGCCAGGAGCCACCTGTAGGTCCTGTGACCATATTTTTGGATTGTTGACTTTATACATCTTGTAGTCAGTTCTTGGGCTGGACGTGCAAGGATGGGCCTGGGCATGCTAGGCCTGATGACCTTAGAACTGAAGATAATTTCTGGTTGTGGACACCGATAACCAAGAACACAGCGTTTCTATATGTTTGGAAGGTAGGTATCAGTACTTTTGATATTGCTTTTCTATTGTTTGTCATTTTGATGGATCGCAATGCTATTGGGAAGGAAAATAAAAGCCATCGGGATCAATAAATGATAAAATATTTAGATATGGCCAATATTTATTGAGCTACACATACAGAAGTACAACGTCGGCATGACGCAACATGCCAGAGTTGTAGAGGTTCCTAATAGTGTCCCGTGATAATCCACCCTGTGCAGTTTGAATATTCTGCAGAAATTGCTCCCCACACCATGAAACCTATGGCAAGTGACGAATCGATCCACTGAGAAAAAAAGCAGGACCCATCACTGCAGATGATCCTCAGTTGTGTCTGTTGTGCATTTCGGACAATCTGTAGGTTCTCTCCCTCCATGGTTTGTGTTGGTTTCACAGATGCTTCATTTTGCTGTGGCTTGTCTTCTATCCACTGCTGCCAACAGCATGCTATGGTAATATCCACATGACCGGAACTGCATGCAGTCCATCCTGCTTACTAGGGCCATACGATGAGACCCATCTCAGTCTCTTCCAACTGCTTGAAAGGACATCTCACGTGTGTCTTGAATCATCAAACCTACCCACCAAGTTTCAGTCCTGGCGAATGATTCCTTCTGGGAGTATATGTGTATTAAGCCAATAGTACTATGTATATATTTCCTCATACACGTCTAATAACCAATATTCCAAAGTCAATAAGAAGACAAAATACATTCTCACCACTGATGAGAAAGGCCAGTCCTACTGTGGCTGGAGCCTGGGGTCTCGCCGTCTGGTTTGTGAATCCACAGTCTCCAAGGGTCTTGCTGTCTTCTAGCAACATGTCATCCTACAGATGAGAATGCAGAGCAAAGTACAAGTCAACAAACTACCACTGAAAATAAATCTTAATAGAATTCCAAATACATTCTCAAAACTCTGCCTACAGTTACACAGTCTCTTCTTAAACTACAACCACACAAGTGTGGCCTGAACTAGCAAAAGACAAGATATGTTATAATTTTTAGTCTGACATTTGAGACCCAAGGCCAGGTGAAACACAGACTGCATCAAATTAGACGAAACAGGAATAGTCAGACATTATGAAAATGATCTTCCACCTCTTCTATAGCCAACAAACTACTGCCTTTCCATGACTGTGTTGGTTTTTTTTATCTAAAAAAGGCAGTCATGGTCACCCATAACATGGAGGACACAGTTACTGTTTCACTTGTAGTATTATTTTCTCTGCTGACCTTGTAAAGTCTCTGTTCCTCCGGCGGCCGCTTCAGGATGCCTTCAACAATACGTTTGAGCTCATAGACTGTAGTAGACTCCTTAGCATCTGTGAAGATGGTCGTCTTGTGACGTCTGATCATCAAAAACACATCCTGAGGGAAAGGAGACGGGATGATTAAATCTGGTCTCATATGCTAATCTTCACAGGTTCACTTACACAAAGAATGACCACGGTGTCAGTTTATTAACCTGCAGCACAATTAATAACTTCATCAGTTATAATCAGTAATATAATCATTTTCACACCCATAATGTAACCATGCACTGCATTCACTTATTCTACAAGCATGATTATAGGATTAGATGATCTTCTAGTCGCACTTTCCGGATCAAAGTCATTAAAAGGCACCAGATTCCAAATCAACTATGAAATACAATCACTTGTTTACATGTCTAGATAGATAGGCTTTGTCATCACTGCTCAGTACAAGCACACGGCAATGACATGTGCAAATAGTACCAAAGTGCCATAAAAATAAGAGTGAACAAACAAAATATGATACTACTGCATCTCAAAATATTACAATATTGTAAAAAATAGTTGGCAATTTAATTAATTGTTCTAATATTGCAAATCTATGGTTTTCATGAGCTATAAGCCAAACACTTCAACAAAATAAAATAAGGCTTGATGTCATAAAATATGACAGGTTACCTCTTTGAATTAAATAGATCATGAACAAGCTTTTTAATTAAATATTCATATTCTCTCATCTCATACAGAGATAAACCGCAAAAAACAAGGCCACGAATCTAGCTGAGCTGAATCGGACTGAATAGTATTACTACTACTACCACCACCATCACTACCATTACCACCACCATTACTACTGCAACAACCACCGCAACATATGTTTCAGCACAATAATGTATGTATAGTGTAAGTTAATGAGTAAACACTATATTTATATTACATATGCATCTGTTTTACTACTGTGAGGGACTGTGAACCTTTTCACTCACCCTTATACCCTTACAACCATTTCTACTACCACCATCACCAGAACCATTTCTACTACCACCACCACTAACAGCAACAACAACAACAACAACAAATCATCATCAGTATAAACAAGTAGTACTTCAGCTAAAACCCAAAAACATCTCACTAGGGAAGATCTCATACTGCCATTGGATGACTATGATAGTACAGATCACTTAATAAACATGTGAGGGGTATGTGTAGTTTTATTGAGACAGGCTGAGAACCTAAGGTTACGAACCTGTATTAGTGCCAGTCTATCCCTTTCCAGGTCCATCTCCCAGTTTAAAACTACATGAACGGACTGGAAATGAGTTTAGCCAGGAAAGTTTAAGTGAAAATGATCAAACTTGCTGTGGAAGGGGAAACTCCAAGAACAGGAACCCTCAAAAATGGCTTTATTATAAACATATAATAGTATTAGTAGAAATAAAAGTAACAAATCCTAGTGTTTTCTGAGTTATTTTTTTAACTATTGATTATTGGAGAAAATAAAGAGCAGAATCATCCATAATGAAAATGCTCTTTAGCTCAAAGCACAGAAGTTTAAATACAGCTCCATCTAATTTTCAGAATTTTATCATTTTCAGAAATAAATACTATGATATCAAACACAGTATTTTTCAGACACACAAACACTACAAACCAAAAGCTGCTCACTGGGAATCTCATTCCCCCATCAAGTTAATATTATGGTACGTGTCTGTCTAAAAAGTGTACAGTTGAATTGTACACACACAACAAAACAGCTTTCCACACTGGAATTGGATCCCTGTCAGCAAATAGTCTGAGAATCCTGTGTCAGTGCTGACCAGTGCTCCTCAACCCTGTCCTGAGTCCTCAAGTGTTTTCCAGCTCCAACTCCAAGGTTGAAGTGTGAACTACAGCCCTGGATAAAGCGATGGAATCACCACTCTTGCAAAGTTCCTTTTTCAAGTGTTTATTTTGCAGAAGATTCAATCACAGAGACAAACTACATATTTATCAAAATTCAGTCTAATACAGTGTTAGTGAGGAGGTGTTTGTTGAGTCCTAATAAACACGAGGTGTTAGTGAGGAGGGTGTTTGTTGAGTCTAATAAACCACGGTGTTAGTGAAAGGGGAGAGGTGTTTGTTGAGTCTAATAAACACGGTGTTAGTGAGGAGAGGTGTTTGTTGAGTCTAATAAACACGGTGTTAGTGAGGAGAGGTGTTTGTTGAGTCTAATAAACACGGTGTTAGTGAGGAGAGGTGTTTGTTGAGTCTAATAAACACGGTGTTAATGAGGAGAGGTGTTTGTTGAATCTAATAAACACGGTGTTAGTGAGGAGAGGTGTTTGTTGAGTCTAATAAACACAGTGTTAGTGAAGATAGGTGTTTGTTGAGTCTAATAAACGCAGTGTTCTTGAGGAGAGGTGTTTGTTGAGTCTAATAAACGCAGTGTTAGTGAGGAGAGGTGTTTGTTGAGTCTAATAAACGCAGTGTTAGTGAGGAGAGGTGTTTGTTGAGTATCAGGCCTCAGAACGGAAACTCTGCACCGATTACTGGAAGCTAACTCGTTAGCATGCTAAAAATAAAGCGAAACAAAGAGGCTCCGTGTCCGCGTTTCTCTCTCTTTGGTCTGACTGAACAGAGATGAGACCTGAACTCAAACACTCACAGCCCACCAAACACCTACACGAGAAGAACAGAAGAGGAGAAACCAGCTCGCTGTTTCTAATCCTCTACTCACCATTTCTCCACCGGCCGCAGTCCTCCACTGTCCCACACTGCACCGCGCGCCTGCCTTTCTGCAGCTGCTCCAAAACCCTGACCCTCAGCCTCCACCCTCTCCACCTCACTAACCCTCAGCCCCCACCCTCTCCATCTCACTGACCCTCACCCTTTCCACCTCACTGACCCTCAGCTTCCACTCTCTTCACCTCACTGACCCTCAGCCTCCACTCTCTTCACCTCACTGACCCCCAGCCTCCACCCTCTCCACCTCATTGACCCTCCACCATCTTCACCTCCCTGACCCTCACCCTCCACTCTCTTCACCTCACTGTGTCCCTCAACCTGCACTCTCTTGACCTCACTGTGTCCTTCACCTTCCACCCTCTTTACCTCACTGACCCTCACCCTCCACCCTCTCCACCTCACTGTCCCCCACCCTCCACCCTCTCCACCTCACTGCATCCCTCACCCTCCACCTTCTTCACCTCCCTGCGTCCCTCACCCACCACCCTCTTCATCTTACTGTCTCACCCTCCACCCCTTCACCTCGCTGCCTCCCTCACTATTCACCTTCTTACCATAGAATATGGGTATGTTGGGGCAGTGTGTTGGGTATTATGGGAGAGAGTGTTGGTATGTTGGGGCAGTGTGTTGGTATTGTGGGATAGAATATGGGTATGTTGGGGCAGTGTGTTGGTATTATGGGATAGAGTGTGGGTATGTTGGGGCAGTGTGTTGGTATTATGGGATAGAATATGGGTATGTTGGGGCAGTGTGTTGGGTATTATGGGATAGAGTGTGGGTATGTTGGTTACATTATTACACAATTACATAATTTCTGTTAATTTTTGATTATGTCCAAAATTAGTTTGTAATTTTCAGAATAATTACAAAATACTTTCATCTTTACTTTCATTTTTGCCAAACTAGGAAATATAAAAGTTCACTGTTCCTTTAATTCCCTTAGTTTTTTTTTTTTTTTTTGCCTAACTACAAAATAAAAGTTTTCCATTCATCCAGAGATCTATCCAGAGATTTATAAAAAAAAATACTATTCCATTATAGAACATTCCTGGAAGGAGTTGATGGTCAGTCACTGATATCCCAGCTGAGGGACCCCGCAGACTTAAGCCACATCCTTACAGTTTTACACACTCACACTTTTACACACTCAAGAGACGCCCACAGTCCTAAAGATATGGCAGCATGTCTGTTCAGTGTTTTTAAATTACAATATGAACCTGAGTTGAAATGTTTGGAATCACTTTTGCTTTAATTAATTGGAACAGATTCAAAAAGAAGATACATTTAAAGATAAACAATTCACCAATCAGCCATAACATTAAAACCACTTCACTGGTGAATTGAATAACACTGATGATCCAGTTTCACTGGTTCCTATTCTGTCAGGCAGAAAGTGAGCAATCAGTTAAAATGGTCACACATAATGATCTGAGACACTTTGACAGAAACCTAACTGTGATGTTCCAAACAACTGGACAGGTTTTGTGAGGTGTTCCTGGTATGCAGTGATTAATATCTACCAGAAGTGCCCCAAGGAAGACAACCAGTGAACCCGCAACAGGGTCATGGGGCCAAGGCTCACTGATGCTCATGGAGGTTCCTCACAACTCATAGGACTTAACAGTAGATCCTGAAGATGTCCTGTGATATCTTCAGAGGCCTTGTCTTTATGGGTGAGAGCTCTTTTCCACAGGATCGTCTTTTTAAACTTGGCAGCTCTCTGGATGTTAGGTTACCAGTCAGGAGGGTGGATCCACTAACAGTTGAGCTTCGCAGAACTAATTCTAGTGTAAAAAACTGAAAACTGAATCATAGTCCCTGTGGAGAAGTACTGCCAATAGAATAAGACACTCTGGAGCAGATAAACATGACCCTGTTGCCTGTTGATGCCAGTCATGGGCTAGAAGGGTATAAAGCCCCCCAGCATTGAGCTGAAAAGTGGGGCTGTGCTCTCTGGAATGATGGAGCTCCATCAGAGGTTTTGGGATGAGCAGGGGAGTTATGGACAAGGTGCACCGGTGATCATCCAACATCCTGACCTCACTAACTAACGTTCTTATCACTGAATGCTATCAAATCCTCACAGCAATGCTCCAAAATCTCATAGAAATCTTCTCTGAAAAGGAGAGACAGCAGGATCAACTTTCTTAATACCATTTGATTTATTGTATCTAGGATTTATGGAAGGTAAACAGGGGTGTCCTCAGTTTGACAGTAGATGGCACTAGGAGTCCAAATGCTGACTTCTCATCTTCAATATAGCCAAGTGTCTTACACAGCTGAGGACCAGGACCTGGATTCATAACAGAGAAACCGTAGCCATGCAAGAACTCAGTCACAGCTTTTATCAGCTCCTACCATGCAGAATGTCACAGCCCTGCCAGCAGACCTAAGACCAGTACTTCAGGTCAGCCCACACACTGGCACCAACACAGCATCCTCACAGATACTTAACAGGCCAGAGCTTTTAATCCAAGCTTGGATTTCTCTCAAACTCCAGAGCCTTGTGTACTTCCTTAAGTCCCTGCACACCTGAGCAAGATAAACAAAGTCCAACAGTTCATAATAATCATTTGTTTGTATGTAGGCTTTTCCCTGCCTTCACACGTAACGGATTAACAGGGACAAGACATGGAATCTAAGCCCCCGTGTAGTTCCAGTGAGGAATTATTAATGATGATGATGATTATTAATATTATTATTAATAACATTTTTTGTTCATTCAGCCTGACTGCTGTTTATACAATCTACACTGTACATAACAACTGGGGTTATATACTGTATATATAGGCCCCACCCCATTCCCAAACTCAGGTAGGCTCCTCCCTTCATCTAATGTCACTGTGGTCGTTTATGACCTGATCATCAATACTTCTACACACCAAAGCTACAAGAAGATAAGAACAATGACTGTAATGCTGTCACCATACTAAAATGTCCAACTTTGATACAATATTTCAAAAAGTATTGATATTTATGTATGTAAGAACATTTTTGATACAACAGGAAGGAAAATCCAGGAACGGTCAGTCTCAAGCCTGAAGACTGACCGACTGATATACAATCAATTTACATAACAGCAAAAATAGTAAACACGCACACAAGCCGCAGAAATAAGAGCCTGCATACAATGAGAATCAAATTCAGTCATAAGTGTATATATACTGTATGTTCTGCCTTTAGGTTGTAATTATTACTGTATATGCTGTTGAATTCTGTCTGATATACTGTAGGTTTTAGTTCCCTACACTGTAAACTGGGATACTGTTTTGGCCCACAGGTCAGGACGGAGGCCACGCCAGAGGCTGTGGGGACACTGGGCCACTCACCATTGGAAGACTCTGCACTGAACTGCTCGGCCAATCAGCGCTGAGATCTGATTCAGTCACCCTCAACACATTACAGAGAATTACTATGTAAAACCCAATCACTGGTACCTGTGGTCAGTTGTGTGGGTGCAGTCCTACATTTTTCATTCTCATATGACATTTATGAGGATTCATGGATTAGTTCTGGGCCACTTTTATATACACGATACTGAAATAGGCAGTGCAATTCAATCTGCATTTCAATGATGTAATCCAATGGGCAAGGAGTACATGCACACCCTCCCACAAGTGAGCTTGCTAGGACAGGAAAACTGAACCAGTCTGCCGTGCAACTGGCCAAAAGCACACAACTACACTCACGCTCATCAGATGAGCGGGATGGTCTTCCCCTCACCTTTTCTGCCAGCCAGTGGAGTTATGCAGTGCAGCAGTTTGAGCAGATGTAGTGGAGCTACGTGTCTTGGAGGAAGTACATGCCCATCTTTACCCTCTCAGCACGGGCAGTATTATGTAATAGGTAGTCCTAGCCACTGGGTCTAAACTGGAAAGAACTAATATCAAAGGAAAACTGAAGAAATCCACAGAAATATTTTCAAATCAGGTTTTAATTAAGTTTAATTTGAATACATAATTGAAAAAAAGAGGATGAAATGAGAAGATGAAAAGAAAAGACAAGCTGTAGAGTAAACCTCACACGTACACAGAGAGACAGACACAGACAGACATGCACAGATACAGAAGTCAAATAGGACATGTATATATGTACAGTGGTAACCCAAGAGACGGCACGAGGGGCTGGAGCTGGACGAGAATAATCAAACCAAACACATCAGTACGGTGGTTACGCGCCCCTCATGCAAGCATTCACAGGGCACCGGCACACAGCTTCTGTGACATCCAGTTTCTTCTATGGTTCCAGTGCAGTTTTAAAAACAAAGCTAAAGGCTTTCAATCATTTGCTCCAAGTAGGATTGCTGCTCACCTCTTAAAGCCAATGAGAAGGAGAGGCTACATTTCGAGAGCTGTTCAGAAACATCAGTAGTTACCTCACTGGCTGACATACGGGAATGGCTTTAAAGCAATACTCGATGCATTAAGCACTATTACACACAAACACTTAGTTGTGACACACAGAACGATGCATCTGCATGGAATAAAACATCCAGGCTCTGCCAATCAAGATAATAAACATGAGAAAATTCCAAATGGTGAACTGAAACCTAGGAGCGACTGGCTCGTGTTAAAGCTTCTAACTAGCCTAAAGATTTGCATCTTTCTCCATCGGTCAACAGAGCTCAAGCCAGGACTTCATTGGTCTGTGCCGTTGCTTAAAAGTACAGGTGGGGAGGTGGCCATGTTCGACTCTCAGATACTAATATACCATTCATCATCGCTCTGCGACACCTTTTCACTCATTTTTCTTCTCCTTTTGTTTGAGCAGCTTGTTGATCTCCCTCTTGGCCATGCCAGCGTACTTGGTGATGATGCCGTGCTGGTTGAGGCCAGGAAGGAGCAAAAGGAAGCTCACTGTGAGGAGAAAAAGAGACGTGGAGAAAATGAGCAGGCAAGCCTCAACAGATAACCCGATGGCAGAGTCTGAGTCAAAGTACTGGTCAAACCTGCCCCAGAGTGTGTAAGAACCAGTAAAGGTGAGGGTGTAACACAAAAGGAGGTTTGAATGTTATTGCTATAAATTGCATGACATTTCGTTCGATTTAGTGACTGGAGTGGATATAGCTTAGCTTTATATTATATTTAGACCAGTATTTATATACCAGACCAGATAAATATTATGATAACTATAAAAACACACTCATCGGCCAAAAATAGTTGCACCCAGAAGAAATCAACCAACAGGAATGAAACTTGGTGGATAGGTTTGACATTGTGATAAATGCCAATGATTCGCAAAGCTTCATACTCAGCCTCCTGTGTGACATAAGCAAGGATGGGCCTTATCGCTGTATCGGACTGACTATATAAGGTCATCCCCTTGCACATGCTTTCCATTCTGACTGGTGCTGGTGTGTCGGTAGCATCCTTTGCAACTCAAGTGTCTCGGAGAAGAGAAAAAAGCAAATTCAAGAAGTTGGAAGTGTTTGAGGTGTCGCTTCCTAGGGCTCGTGGAAGTGGGATGGTCTTATCGATGCCCATCATATCCGTTGTGCAGATATTATTACAATCGTGTGCTGTTGGGGGCAGGGGATAGAAAAAGACAAGCACCAGCAACTTGAAAGATCTTAGAGACCCACATGAACCTATGGATTGTCAAACATTCTGTTCGTGCCAGCAATATTGGCAGTCAGCTGAACGATACAAGACTACAGGCACGTGGACAGTTATACTGACTGCCCTTAATGTCTTGTCAACGTTGCCAAAGACTGCAAAGTTGTTGAGCCAGAATCTCATGGAGTCACTCAGATGGCAGTGGGTCATCTTCAGTGATGAGACCGACTTTTGTCTTGGTGGAGACAAAATGGAGACACCATGATCAGACCTACCCCTGATTTAAAAGGAACTGAGTGAGAATATTCAAGCTGCCCAGTATGGCTTATCACGGGACACCATTAGGAACTTCTACAGCTTCATTATGAGATGTGTGGCATGTGTTATTGTACCCTGATATGATACTGAGGGACACTATTTCTGTATGTGTAGCTCAAGAAATTTAGACTATGGGCAATAATTATCATCATATTTTATTGATCCTGGTAACCTTTGTCTCCCTTCCCAATAGCATTGCAATCCCACACTTCCTTCGGGTTACAACTATTGTTTTTGACACTCATACTAGACTCCAATGAGGAGAGCTGTGGAGAGGTTTTAATGAACACGGATGTAAAATCCATATGAAAATGATTTATTCTTATATTGGTGTTTTAATAAGCAAAAAACATTTACTGCCCAGGTTTTGAACACACACACACACACACACACACACACACACACACACACACACACAAAACCTGGCTCTTAAAATAATGTGTAAACGTACAGCGTCAACCTCTTTAGAGGTTCAGTGGAGGCGGGTTAATGAATAGCATATTTTTGGACTGGTACTGTGGCCTGTTTTTTGCCCTACATACCACGGCCTCTTTGCAGCACAGCCTTCTTACACCTAGTATGTGAACCTCTCGCAATACACTGACGTGCCTGTGACACATTGCCTCACAGAGACCATTATCATTCCTTCACACGAGTTCCATAATGAATAAACCTCTTCAGCTGGTTTAAGCGTTGCCTTGAAATGAAAATAATTTAATGATTTAATTTAGTGAAAAATATTTCATACTACAGCAAAACAAGATCCCTAGTCATGTTAAGAGCACTATTGTGTACATGACTATCTGAAAGGTTCAGTGGAATTTGAGCGCGATTTTGAGACCCTACAATTTTGCACAATGTACTGATAAAATATAATATCACAAGCCATTTTCACAATATATAGACAGACACAATGTTTTTGTAGTGGCAGATTTTCAAACTATTACGAATAAGCTGTTCAAACACTCTCCCATACTTGACACAGGGATTGTAATTCACAATTTATGCACTACATCCAATAACCCAGAGCTAATTAAACTCCCTGTAGTGAAACATGCAGTTGGTTAGTGTTCTTGCTGATGTTCATCGTGCACCATAAAATGCATCACTATTAAATAAAATATTGCCATATTGCCCACCTCGAGAGAACAATTTAGCTCACTACATGAGCTAAATGTGGACCAGAATACATTGTGAGTCTCTTGTTACTAAGCAACAGAAAGTGGGGAAAAAAAGTGATGACGGTAACTTTGCTCACATAAGGAAGTGAACAGTATGAGCCACCGGATGACGTGCATTGTAGTTCATTAACAGTAAGTTTAGGTTGCTGAGCAACAGAACTGTTAAGAGTATCATTAACAGCTTAATGCGTTACTAACCTGAATTCAGATTTCTGTGCGTTTGTTTGGCCGAGACATTTAAAGATGTTTAAATACAGACGTTTGTTTACGTGGCCAGTGCACAATTGTGTTCATGATGAAAAAATGTTCAACATTCTTTTGCTACTTAGTGAACTAAACAGTCCCCCCCCAATAATGAGTGAGAACGGTCCCATTTTGGTCACAGCCTAAATTTTGCACTTAAGGGTCATTTGTGGAAAACAGACACCATTACCATTTCCCCCACTGACCTCTAACCCCAAGTAACAGCTCCACAGTGTATACATACCAATCAGATAAGTGAGGAAGAGGTTATGGACCTGCTGTCCAATCCAAGCCACGACCACAAGACTGCTGATCACCGACAGGAAATACTGTTGGGAAACAAAGCCAGGAGATTACAGAACTAAGCAAAACCTGACGAAGTTGCAGTGAATAGAAATGTGTCGATGGCAACTAATGTTGACATTTGTTTATAGAGACACAACCGCGTTCAAACAAAAGAGGATCTGTCATCTGAACCAAACTGAACCTGAAACACTTGACTCAATTCCAAACTGCACACATTCACCCAAATTAAGAGGTTAAAAATCATTAAGCGACTGTTTACAGCGAGACAAAAAGGCATTGTTACCATCTTTGGCTTCTCCTCCTTCAGGGCAAACAGGCGCTTCCACCAGCCGAGCACGCGGCGCTGTGTCTTCACCAGGTTTCCACAGATCTGGTGGAAACGCTGCTGCTGCTCTGTGGTCCTGTGGAACATAGAGGAACATTTGAAGCTTAAAAGATCAACTAATAAACAGAAAACGTGATGCTCAACATCCACGCAAGACAGCTCTCCATCAGAGAGTTGAGTTATTAAAGCGCTCATCTTTGAAAGAGGAATGAATCAACCTCAACTTGCACTTCAGATCTAAAAACATCTACAGACACTTTGTGTCCCATTCTTCGTGTCCACGGTGAGAAGACCAGTCAGTGCTGTGCAGCTCATGAATAAGCTTTTATTGTGAAAAGCAGACAGGAAAATAACCTCAAGGTTCTAAACCTCATCAGTAGCTGTTTGGGAAGACTTGTACAGAGACACAAGGCCATCTCTTCACTTTTTAATCCAGAAAAAAATGATAAACAAGTCATTTTAAACAATTTTATGCCACAAAAACAAGATAAAAATAAGAATGTTTAATTTTAGGAATATCCAGACACCAGAATAGGAAAAATAAAACATTTAAATATCTGATGTGAATAAAACAGTATATACTTCATATATTGGAAATACCAATGTCAGGAAAAATGACTGTTCATATAGAATCCTTCACATATCGCACGCTATCAAGCTTTAGTGGTGCAGAAAATGCTCCTTCTTCTAAGGCTGAACTCTGTAGGTGTGGAAACACTTCCCTGGAAGTGAAACACTAAACATGAATCCACTGAAAAAGGTCAAAGAGGTATTGACTGGTAGCAGGCGAAATATATTTTTAGTGTTTTCCAAGAATACATAAATAAGTCAAGTTTTGAGGCCTTTTGTTTTTCTTCAAATGGATTTTAAAGGAACCAGGAGCCGAAATCACTAAAGTGAAAAAAAAATAAAAACTGGACACAGACTAGAGGAATTTGTCTGCATTTTACACTCCTGAATTCACACACTGGGAGCACATGTGCCCAGAGCAGTGGGCAGCCCTATCTACAGCACCCAGGCTGCAGCTGGGGAGTTAAAGAATGAAGTGCCTTGCTCAAGGGCACTTCAGTCATGTGTATCCAGTTCAGGGAATCAAAATGGCAACCTTCCAGTCACAAGGCTGGTTCCCCAACCACTTTTTATAAGGGTTATACTACACTGATTTTAGCTGAGTCTGTGCTGGTTCACTCTGGTCTGCAAATTCTCATCAGTCGGAGGTGACGGGTGGAGAGAATGTTGTGCCCCTCAATCAGCCTTCAGACCAGTTTGAACATATTAAACCTTTAATTTTTTTTTCCAACCTGACTGAACAAAATGAAAACCAAGCACAAGTAACCACGGGACATAAACAGCTGTGCATTCATTTTTATTTTGTGCGTTCACACCTTAAATGACACAGCAGCCTTATTCTGGTGCTAGTACGTGTTTGATACAGCATGACCATTTAAGGTGGAACAGAAGTTTGAATCATCTGGCTTATAGAAAGGTTAAACACCAATCTATACTGCTCATTTCCCCACAAACAACCTCAAAGATGTTTCACCTTTTTTATATAAATGCATTATTTATTTGATGAACAAACAATGCCCGCATTAAGCTGCTGTACTTCCATGTTTAATCTGAGTCCTCTAGGTCAGTGTTTCTCGACCCTGGTCCAGGAGGCACCCCATACCCTGCACGTTTTAGCTTTAACACACCAATTCTGTAATTCTAAAGGTTTTGTTCATGAGCTGATTAACAAGCCCTCCAGAATCAGGGTTGAGACACTGCTCTAGGTCAGGGGTAAACAACCCTGCTTCTGGACAGCCACCTTCCAACAGACTTCAGAACAGATTCAGCCCTAATCCACCCCACCTGATCCAACTAATTACTGCCTTGACTGGCTGAACGGGGCGTGTTGGAATTGGATTGGAGTTGAAGCCTGGGAGGTAGCTCTCCAGGAGCAGGGTTGGTGACTCCTGCTCTCAGTCATGCATGTTTTGGGGTGTGTTTAGTTTATGTTCAGCAGAAGGTTGAAGTCATGTGGTCATTAGTTTTTAGTACGTGATCCCCCCCCCCCCAAATTTGCCATAAAAAAATGTAAAAACTCTAAACTTCATGCTAATAAACTTATTTGTATTTTATTTAGTACATGTCCATAAATATGCTCCCTCCTTCTAGGAGCTCAGACTGTAAGAGATCAGACAGTCATCCTCTAACACGGTCAGTTTACATAGTTGTCAAGCTGTAAAGTGCTGTATTAAAATGACCCAAATAGAAAAACAACAGTTTAAGAAAATTCTTATACTTTTTTTTTAGCAAAAGCATAGCTTCAGTGAACCCTTGGTTGCCATACTGCACTTCTAAGCTCTTCTCGCTAATTCCCAAGCTCAGCTAGCCCTGCTCTTTCAAACACAATCATCCCATCGAATCCCATACGCAGCAGTAACACTTCTGCAACACCAGCCCATATTTGAAGCTGAACTGCACATGTGCTTAGACTCCACATTTTATTTCTGGATGTTAACCATGACCATATATACTCAAGGCTGAAGAACAAGGTCACTGCCAGACTCTAAAATAAACCGTGTGCTCTGATCTACATTCTCTCAGCTGACTGCAGACACCCTGAAGGCAAAGGCCTCCTAACAGATAGCTCAGCCCAAACCAGCGGAGAGACGAGTGCTGAGTCAGTGCAGAGCTTTGTCTGACGCTGCACATCCAGCAGCACCTGTAGTCTGCCAGTCAGCAAAGCCGGGAGACCCACTGAGGGAAAGGGCAGTCACAGGGCTGCCTGAACAAAATGAGAAGAGTTGGAAAAATACTACTTCTTTCTCTTCCAACCCCAAAAGGCCAGAAGCCGAACGGTCTGAATGTCGTGTGGTTTGTGGCACTAAAAGTAGTTAGCAGCAGGTCCTTTGAGTCGTTCGGTGGGGCCTCCATGAGCATCCCTGAGCCTTGGGCACCCACCATCTGTTTTCAGTTGACCAGTAGTCCTCTGTTGGAGCACTTCTGGTAGGTATTGACCACTGCATACCGGGAACACCACCCAAGACCTGCCTGGTGTTTTAGAGATGCTCTGACAGTTGTCTAGCCATCACTATGAATTTGGCTCTTTCAAAAGACAGATTCTTACACTTTTCAATTTTTCCTGCTTCAACACACCAACTTCAACTGCAGTCTTGTAGTCAACTGGTGTCATGGAGTGGGGTACAGTTTTGTACGATGCCAGATGAACTTTGGTCTTCATTACAGACAATTTAACAGACCAACGTTACATTAATGAGGTTCTGCAAGCAGTGGTTCTACCTTTTCTGCACACACACGTCCAACAGGACGACGCTCGTCCAAATACTGCTGACATCTCAAGATTGCTATACTACGCCGTGGTCGGTCTCACCTCCAGATCTATTCCTGATTGAAAATGTGTGGGATGCTTTTGGACACACCATCAACACTCCACCCCTACCACACCATCTGCAGAACTGAGTGAGAACATTCAAGCTGCATGGGATGGATCATCACAGGACACCATTTGGAACCTCTACACCTCCGTGCAGACGTCAGCTATGTTGCGCTCAACTGACACCGTACTGAAAGACACAACTTCTGTATGTGTAGATCACTTACTGTGCACGGTAACCACGGTTACCGACTTTCTGTATTTAAATTTTCTTAAAGCCACATATCTGGACCGAAAATCAGCCGATACAGACATGTAGACGTGGTAAGCTGCTTCTGTCAACCGGAGACAAAGTTCTGAACGTAAACCACCAGTATGATCATAGATTACAGCTCTCCCTCTGACGCTGCAATAGATCTGCCCAGTGTGATATTTATATCTGCTGCTGAGAAACAGGCAGACCACAATGACACCACACTGTGCACTGCAGATCTTATCTTTATGCTGCAGAACAAAATATGCCTCATAAATGTTTCTTTATTAAATTTATTGCAGAGCAGTTCTGAGGTTCTGAGACAAGTGATGTGATGTAACCTGGCAGGACGGTCACATACCATTTGTTGGAGCCAAAGATGCGTGGTGCAAGGGTGGGCACTAGGTAGTCAGCCAAACACAGAATCATCACGGTGCAGGACAGCCCAGTCAGCACAGAGGGGTCCAGATAGTAGATGAGCCTGCCAGAGAAGAGAAGGCATGCAGCTTGAACTGGATGGAACCCAGGAGCTTTAAGGATTAAGGCGACGCTGCACTGCATAAGACTAAAAGCTGCACTGCTTGCATCAGATGCTTTTTCAGCTCCTGTCCGCTGGAATGATGGTCAACAAAACATTAATGTCAATTCCCACAAAGCTCCCTTCAAGTTTCACGAGTGTTAAATACGTTATGTTGAAAAATCACTAATCATACTGTTATAAAACAGGGGTGAGGAACTGAGTGCCAGACTGTAGACTGTGTGTCCTTTCAACCTGATCTTCAATAGTCAGGACCCCAGAGGACCACCACAGTCCAGGTATTCCATGGGTGGTCGATCATTCTCAGCACTGCAGTGACACCGACTTGACGGTGGTGTTCGCATGTATTGCACTGGTATGAGTGGATCAGACACAGCAGTGCTGTTGGGAGTGTTTAAACACTGTGTCCACTCACTGCCCGCTTTATCAAACACTCCCATCTTGTAGAGGTCAGCGAGAGAATCTCACCTCCTCGAGTCCTTCATCAGTGCTCAGAGGACACTGCTCACTGCAGTGCTGAGAATGCTGCTCAGTGGTGGTCCTGCACACTGAAGAACAGGCTGAAACAGGGCCAGCAAGGTATTCAGAGGAACAAGTGTGAAAACAAGGTCATAATGTTAGGGTTGATTGGTGCATCAACTACAGCTGGCACGTTTTAAAAGGTGTGCTGAGCAGAAAACCACAAACTTGTGCAGGAATCCAGTGCTCCAGGACTGGAGTTCCCCCACCCCTCTTAGGAACTATGACTGGTCCAGCATTCCAGAATTCTCCACAAAACAGACCGTCTCCCACACCATCTCACACTACAGCTACATCGAATTCTACACCCAGTGCATGTAAACAGAGTGCAAACATACAGATGTTTATATAAATAAACACAGAACCTCTACACTGTGATAATCTGTGTGTAGTGTAGGTGTAAGTTAATGTGTAAATACTCTAAAGGTATATTCTTTATCTTAGCTTTAATGCTGGTTTTACTAATATGAGGTACTTGCCCCTACGTTGTTCACTCACCCTTACACCTGGGTAACCTGACGTGGCAAACTTGATACAGCTCTTACCAACTGAGACGACAACAACAACAACTTCAGGCTACTTAATTCCACCAACAATCGCTGTACCGGAAAGTAATCTGGTAAACACTCCTTTAAAATCAATGCCACACAGAAACAAAGACCAGAACTAATCTTTAAAAACACAATAATCCAGTCGAGTGCTGAAACGGGGGACGGTGTAATCCCCCCAAAATTCTCCAAACATGTACTGTTTGGAGACAATTTGCACGGCTGTTTAGTTGTTTCTGGGCTGAACTGTTAGCAAATACCTAGAGAATCCTAAACGCTACATCCTAAACCTCTGCTTTTCTGCTTTAGTAAGACATGTTTATTAACATACCTTTAAAAAATTATTTCACAATAATATATGGTCAAAATCTTTGCGTGTGTTAAGCTGAACTGCAGTGGAACTTGTTCCATTTGTGAAGTATGAAAGCTGTTTGTAGAACTGCGTTCTAGCCCTCCTGAAATTGGTGGTCGGGGGTTTGCCCTCAAGTCTGTAGGCCATTTGCTCCGGACGCTGCATGTTGGGGTGCGTGACTGGATCACTGCGTCACATGACTGGTTCTAAACGGCTAAAAACCTTCTCTAAGGTGAAATGGTTAAATGCGATGATGAAAATAATGAAGTGCAGAAATGCATAAACCCTCAACTTCCATTTTGTAAAATATTGCAAAGAAAGCGACGTTTGTAATCGAGCAATCGATTCACAGCTCAAACGAAATTCGTCTTTGTGAAAGCAAACCAGTGATAACGAACCCCTCCCCCACACAAGCCCAGAGTCATCCTGAGAGCAGACTTATCTATTTGGGACAAGTGTGAAAACGCCTTTAGATCAATTGGTCACATCATATTTTATTTATGCATTCATTTTTAACCTTGTTACATGTTCTAAAAATACATCATCTCCTCTCTGTCTATTTATTTTTGTAGATCTTTCACTTGTAAATACTACTATTTCTCTATTATCCTGTTTTCACGATAGAAACAGAAAGAAAACCTAAAATCAAAATAAAAAAACAAACATGGAATGAATGAATAAATTAAATATCAGTCTGACGTCTTATTTTCACATCTCCATATATATTTGTAGCTCTTCTAAATAATGTTTATTTTCTTATTTCAATCTTTCATCTGCTATATGAGTATAGTTTTCTTGTCTTTACATATTTATTGAGATTTTATTTGTTTGCACTGTTCTAGATTTTTATTTTGGTTTTTTTTCTCCTTACATTATATTTCAGTCTCTTAGTTTATCTATTTATCAATTCATCCTGTCATCAATCTCATGTAAGCAGACAGTCTAAGTGTTTCACTGTTAGTTGTGCTGAGTATGACTGTGAGAAACATACTTTGGTTTGATCAGGTACATTAACGGTTGATTCACTAAGGCTGTATCTGAAAATGGAAATAGCAAGCCTCGACTTGACGCCTTGCAGCCCACGGCGTCTCACAAGGCAGTTTAATGATGAATGTCTCTGTAACAGAATCAAAATTGCAACAATACATCCTGATGTTGCCAAAGGTATCAACAGCTCAGCAGTAAATATGAGTGTTAGCTGTGTCCTTCAATTCTTACCCAGCCAGAGTCTTATTTCTGATAAAATGATAAGCATCAAATCAGAGTTGAGAATTCATAAAGCAGCGCGGACACTGACCCACCCGAACGAAACAGGCAAGCAGTCTGTAAGAAAATGTTAATAACTACAATGGAACGGAGTAAAATTGAGACTTCCTCACTCACACATATACAGAGCATACGTACACAAGTGGAAGTGTGATCATTTCACTCACACTCACACACACACACACACACACACACCTTAAGGCATTTGCAACATTTGAATAGTTGCGAGTGTGGGTTGGGGCTGGCAGTGTGAACAGTGTCTTATCAGTAGACTCACATGAAAAGCACTGTGGTGGCACCCATCAAAGCACCGGGGAACCACGGTTTCTCCCACCGTAGGAACTGGTCTCCAGCTAAAATGACCTCCCCCCATCCTTGCAGCTGCTCTTCGAGTTGCGCCGTCTCTTGGGCCTGCATCATATACAAGGTGTACAGTCAACAACAGAAGAAACGTCCGTCCACATAAGATGGGTCAATGCGGGGCATGCACATACTGACATCACATGACTGTACTGGTTTTGTAGGTACAGATGCAGGGACACAACAGGCATTGTATCCGTCATAACAGTCTCTTTCATACATCCCCAGGGTCCACATTGCCATGGTGGTAGCAATACACTGTGTAAGGTTGCCTTTGATGTCACTTTTAACAGGCGTAAACAGGACAGTCTAAACAATGTTCATTCTTTTAGGTCCCATGAAGCAAAACTGTGTGTATTAAAACTTGAAAATCATCAGATATGGAGATATACTTGTAAAAAAAAACAGATTTAAACTGGATTACAGAGACAGTCGGTGGGATAATTAGGTGAAAAAACCTGTATGTTAAGCCCAGAGGCCAAAGATGGTTCATTATTTTACTGCTAGACCCACTGCTGGTAGACCGGTATGACCATCCGCTTCAATCTTCTTCTTCTTCTTTCAACTGCTCCCTTTAGGGGTCGTCACAGATGACGTCTGAAGCCTCACCGGTTTAGGAGGTGGTTCGAGTGATGGCGTGATTAATAACATATGAAGCACAATGGATATTTGTTCTTAATAAGAATGAATGAAGTCATCATTATTCATAAGCACAATCACTCTCATCTGAAAACATCTTGTCATACTGGATTTATTAAAAAGGTTTCAACATTAATGGACAAACAGTTCAAATGACAAAAGCGGGAGGGTTTGTGTGCACATGAGCCTTTTGTTGAACCAACTGGATGGAAAGCCTCAAGGCTTCATGAGCTTTCATCTGGTCATCACTAACAAAGCCTGTACATTAAAGATGGACAAAGCAGCTCCCTTCTTCCCTTCTGTTCTATTAAAATGAAGCAAAAATTGCAACCAGCGTACAGAGGCAGCAGCAGACTCGCCTCCTCGTTTGATTAGACCAGCCGGCAGACTGTGGAAGCATGGAAGCGAGGAATGGCCCTGTCAAATCACATCACCCCTGCTTGCCTAGGCTGTCAATCACTTCTTTCTCATGACAACCCTGAAAACAATTTCATGAAGTAACTGCTGGAGGAAGAAGAGGGGAAGACGGTGCAGAGGAGAAAAGTGAGATAGACTATGATGGGATGAAATGAATGGGAATGGGTGGAGCTGATCATCACACCAGCAGTGGTGTTCGACCTGTGCTGGCTTCACTTCTGCGAGACGAGGTCCATCTGATCACGACCATCAACATGCAAGTGGGCCATTTTTTGTCCAAGGAGCATCATCAGTGAGGCATCTCACAACAGTAGAGGTTCAGCTGAGACTCTGGGAATTTAGAACCAGTTAATCTCGTGTTCTGGTGCATTGTGGGTTCAGATTGAGGCCCAGGAAGCAAAAACTTGTATTTCTATCCAGCTCTTCAGCTGTGTTTCAGCTTTTAACTCTGATTAAAGGCCTAATAGTCAGATTTATTGCTCTTATGTGCTTCAGATCATCCGGACAAGCAGTACAGGAGCTTCTGAGTCACAACCACCGCATTCACAACTACGAGGCTCTGCGCTGGAACGCTCCGGTCCACCTTAAATGACACAGCAGGTTTTGTGAGGCGCGCGCGGAGGCACGAGCGTCTCCCTGCAGTAAAATTTAAGGTGGAACGAAAATTCGAATTCCGATGGATTTGATCGGTTAAAAGGCCGTTTTGACTGAAACACAGCGAGGCTGCAGACTCACTGCTCCACAGTCCGGGTTTTAGGGAGCTTCCTGCGCGATTAAAGACGCTGGAGTTTCTGAACCCGAGCCTGGAGGCAGAACTACACCCTCCAACTGGCCGAAAGGGCTTCAGTCCGAACGCAGACGAGTCTCAACTGACAAACGGCTGAAACGCAGACGGAGGAAGCAGACAGCAGCCGCCCGTCTGCCCCACCGAACAAACACACCCCAGCACTTCACTTACCAGCTGGTTCGAGCTTTTATTGTCTCCCTCGGCCATGATGAGTGATTAATAGTGTGATAAGAGAGTGATTCGGAATGGCCGTCTCCGCTCCGGA